>JAAEAF010002907.1:0-25259 GCA_011037195.1 Triatoma infestans | reverse complement strand
ATAGAATAGAATCGGGGGGGGGGGAGCCTCATTCCACTGCGACCTGCAAATCGAGGTCTATTGTGGATCCCCTTAAATTAGAGGACAGCCCCCAGCTTTGCCCTCCTAATCAATCCTAGCAAAGCTGAGAGCGGCTCCGTCATGAAGCTTTCAGCTTCGGGATTGCCCGTCCCCAATTGAAGAAACCTAATCCTCGCCAGGCCGGCGCACTCACAAAGGATGTGCGCCGGGTCTCCTCCTCTACCTTGCAGAATCGGCATACCGCACTATCCGCAAGTTGTAGGTGGTGCATGTGTCTATTCAGCCTACAATGCCCTGTTAGTAGACCCACAATTAACCTTATATCCCTTCGGGTTTGGCTCAGTAGGTCTTTGGTAAATTTAGGCAAATGTCTTTTAATGAAGAGCTTTGCCTGCCTCTGTCCTGGTGTTCCCTCCCACCAACGCAGACGCTGATCTTCCATCCACCCCCTGATAGAAGTTTGAATGAGGCTCCTGGACAAGCCGCAGAAGGGTTCGGGGCCTATAAAGGTGTCCTGCGAACCTTCCCTCGCTAGAGCATCCGCCCTCTCATTGCCCAGGAAACCCGCATGTCCCGGCACCCAGGCGAGTGTCAGTTTATTCCGAGAATTAGAAAGAATTAGAGAGAATGGATTTAAGAGAAATAAACTAGAATATATAGTAAATACTGTATAATGAAAGAACGCACACACTGCAAGGACTTTACAACTATATAGAAGTTAGGTAGCGAGAGATATATAAAGAGACAGACTGGCTGAGTGATGTGAAGATAGTAGAAGGTTGCTGACTGGTTGATAACTGGTCGTAAAACTATCCTGAACTGTACTGTGTCGCTTTATTTATATGAATTGAACTGTCCCTTTCTAGTCTGCCTAGGTGGGGGAGTTTTTACTTTTTCTTAGTCCTAGTAAGAAGAAGTATTGTAATCGAGTAAATTTTCGATATCGAGTTTTCACCGGAAATATCCGTTTTGAGGCTCTCTGAGTCCAAAAAAGTGGTTTTTAGCAAACTGTGTGTGTATGTGTGTGCGCGCGCGCGTGTGTGTGTATGTGTGTACGTATGTGAACAGCATAGCTCAAAAATGAAAAATCCCAGAAATTTCAAACCCAGAAATGATTTTTTTTTTTTCCACTTTTTCGCGATTTTCTCAAACATGGCTCCGACAATTTTCTTACTTTTCACTTTTTCAGACTCTGGAAACTTCAAAACGTGTATATCCGGTGAAAATTTGGTTCGATCACAATACTTTCTCTTACTAGTAGAAGAAAAAGTGAAAAAAACTTGGACAACACTCACACTACCAATTTACTTTGAGACTTGGAATTCGAGCAATGTTTCTCTTGTATAAATAATATTATATTAGTGGTGGCAGAACCATACAGTGTACTGAAGTGGTATTTTAGAGGTATGGTTAACACTACTCTTTTTATAGAACAAGAAATATTTTGGTTTTGCTTGTTTCGAAGTATTTTTTGATGATTTTATTAATAAAAATGAAATGAACATTATTGCTTTATCAGTGAGAGTTGTATAGTTCTCATTGCCAACGGCCATACCACGTTGAATACACCGGTTCTCGTCCGATCACCGAAGTTAAGCAACATAGGGCGTGGTTAGTACCTGGATGGGTGACCGCCTGGGAACACCGCGTGCTGTTGGCATTTTTTAAATTTTTTTTAATTATTTTAATAAAAAACATTTGTTTTTTCTATTTTTTCCTTGTTTATTTTTTTTCAAAAAAACAGATTCTTCTTAAAATATTACTGATAATGCACTGCGTTGATAACAAATTTTCAACGTCTAGCGGTGGTTGGTGGGTTACTATCTACTGCCTCGAAACACGAATGCTTGTTGTCATTTATTTCAACATGTTTTCACCAGATATACACATGTTCTGAGGTCTGAGTACAAAAAACTGATTTTCAAAAATTGGTCGCTCTATGTGTGGTGTGTGTGTGTGTGTGATAAGCATAACCAAAATGGAAAATCGCAGAAATAATTTCAGTCAACACGCACTTCCGGTTAACTGATATACTCTTCAAACTCAGAATTTTTGCAAGATAGTTAATATTAATTAATAGGTATTTAGATAATAGTATAATGGATGTGGAACAAAGGAGAGAAAGAATTAGAGAGTCTGGTTTTAAAGAAATGAGATGAAGAATAAACTTCATCTACATCTAACCAAGCAGGAGTGAGAGAAAGAAAAAATTAAAACTGGTTAAATAAATAAGATTTTTTTTTTTTTTTATAATTAGATGCTTTTCACAAATCTACATTGTCAAATAAAAGTTGAAATGTTGCCAATCAGTTTCCCTGTATCACAGTTAAACTACATACATATTTGCCAGAATATATGAAATCCTGTAACGATTGTTGTGGTAGAATATTATTGTTTAGTATATTGATTTACATTATTTTAATAACACTTATTATATTGGTTTATGACTAAATTTTAATAATCTGAAACAATTATTTTTTTCTATAAATAAACAGGGACCATTTCATAAATAAATTAGAAAAATATTTTCTGACCCCATTATATTTTCATTATTTTCTGACCCCATTATATTTTCATTATTTTCTGACCCGATAATATTTGTCACTAATATTTTAGTAGAATATAATTGACGAGTCTGGTTTTAGTGCTGAAAGAATCAGTATCTTAACTAGCTTTTTGATTAATAATATATATAATAATAATAATAATAATAACAGTCTTTATTAAACTTTTTAACAATACATTGGCATGTAATAAATCCTGATTACAGATATACTCATGGTCGTATGACCGTCTGAGGAAATTGTTGTAAATAAATTAGATTGCAATAAAAAGTATCAAAGCATAGATTCAAATTAGTAAAAAATACCGTAACAAGCAAAATTCAGGATACAGTATGAACATATATCTTGGTAGATGGATACTGTATAGACCAAACAATTAAACAATATAAAATTAAATAAATAAAAATACAATTAAATAAAAATACAAATACACATATCAAGTGAAATGTTTTTGGTGTGTTGTGATGTTGTATGTTTGTAGTAGTAGCTTATGTAGCACGAGCGGTTTAGTAAAAGGGCTTGTATGTATGTATGTTTAAGAGAGAGAGAAGTATCAGAAATATTTATGAAAACACTGGTATATTAAATATATTTTCCTTAAAGATATTTAAATATTTTACAATATCACAACTATTATATGTTAATCTCTATCACTGGCATGAGTTTAAGAGAGCGATTCCTGAAGCAAGTGTTCTGGCTTGAATGTCTGTTGAGACTGTCTTGAAGGAATGTCTTCTCCCTCTCTTCATAGTTCAAATCCTTTCAAATAATGCTGGTATGTCTTGAGGGAGTTTTATTGTTTTACCCTAACTGTTTCTTGCTCTTTGTCTCTTGGTTTGCATTGACCTAGATTGTAGTACCTGGCTCTATCCCCATCATTAAAATACACTATTTGAACTAGTTAATTTTCAAAAAATTATTTTACTAAACTATTTTCCAAAACTATTATTTTTTTCATTTGTTCTTCCACTACACAAGAATAGAGTAGGATTTGAATTGCACATTAGTAATTAAATTCAATCACCAGGCTGTATCTGTAAGACCAGGCCTGTTTGCAATATGATACCAGGCTAAAAACATTTCCTTTCATTAGATAATATATCTTTAAATCCATCAACATCCAACTGGCCTGCGTTAAAATGTGCAAGCCAAAAAGGTTTCAAAATTGGGCACACGCCTACAAAATGAAAGACATCCTCATTACAACCCAAATTACAAAGAGACCATAACTTTATATCATTACCGTGTCTGTAATTATTTAGGTACAAGAGTTTGCCCCTGCATTTTATGATCCAGCTAGTGGCTACAACATCAAGATTGCACTTTAGAACACAGACCTTAGTGTACAGATGATTGCGGCTGGTTTGTGCTTTTACAATGGTCATCAGTACTTCCCTAACTCTTTCAACTATCTGCTTAGGTATAGTATCCACATTAAACATTTCATCCATAGAGATATTGTACTTCTGACAAAAACATTCCCATTCTTTATACATACACATTTTTTTTCTAATCATTTCTTTGATTAATATGTGAGGATATCCTTCTGGCGGCAAATTAATGCATCTGCGGATATATTTTAGGTGAAGAAGGACAGTAAATAGGTGAAGTTTTAGGTGAATAAAGCCTCCCACTCTCTTAAATCTAGATATATCCCAAATTTACGCGCCATAGCAGATAATTGCCCGAAATACGGCATTATAGATTTGAAGTTTCGAATCAAAAGGAATCCTTTTTTTTCTGTATAATCCTATTGGAAGTGTTTCGCGTTTGAAACTCTCTCTCTCCTTGAAATTATTCAGGAGAGACAAGCAGGACGATAGAGTTATCCCCAGATACCAGTAATTAGACACAACCTCAATCCACTCACCCTTATACCACACCACATTTCATATCTAGCAGGTCGGCCGCCGTTTCTGAAAAACTACAATTTTTTATTTTCTTAGTTTTATTTGCACATTCCAGAGATCAAAATACTCCGATATGGAATCTATATCATTTTCTGCAGAGCCACCTTATCTGTTGCTAGGATCACCAGATCCTTCAGCATATGCGTTGACTTGTTGATTAGACGCTATGCAGTGAACATCGTGTTCGTCTTTTTGTGCTCTAATTGATCTTCTACTGAACTATTTTTTTTTCAACTAGCTTTATGATTATTCACTAAACTAACAGAAATATTTAATAATAATTAGGCATAATTAGTAAAGGATTTTTATTAGGAGGTTCGCATGCTCGGCCGTTGAATTTAAAAGAAATCCGTCATAAATCGTTTTGTAGAAAATGACGAAAAAATTAAAAATTCACTGAATAAAGGTGATATTTTTGGGCAACCGGACTTTAACATAAAACTTTGTTGTTATATCTCCTGACAGTATGTATCTAAGAAATAACTTCTGAATACTTTCTGCAAGTTTCTTTTTTCGCACAAACATTACACGTGTAAGGGTGTTGTGAGGAGATGTTGGTTGTTGATGATGAAAGATAAACACCTTAAGATGGTTATAAGATATATATATGATATATGTATATATATAACTGACTGCCAGGGACTTTACACTTTAGAATTTAGAACTGAACTGAACTGACAGACTGACGTGGCTAAAATCATATGTACGGAGTGTGAATCAACAGAATGATGTCTGATGTGTAAGACTGAATTGAACAGAATGATTTTGACTGTCTCTCTCATATATATATATATATTGGCCGAGCCTCTCCTCTCTGTGCGAGAGGGGCTGTTTCTCTCCGCTAGAGTGGATGAGCGGTCGGGGTTCACTACCCCTACATCATCCCCCCTCCTGAAGTAATTTTTCGTTTGCGAAAAATTAGCGTTGGTAGCTTGGCTAAAATGATGATGTTGATGCTGCTGAATTTGTAGCATATGTGGCTAGTGATAGACGAATAGCATGTGTTTTATGCGCCAGAGATTGTAGCTATGTGGCTAGTAATATGGAATAGCATGCTGTGTTTTTATGAGAGCCAGAATTTGTAGCATATGTGGCTAGTGAATGCGATAGCATGCTGTTTTTATGAGAGCCAGTGTTGTCATCCTTGACTGTCTCTCTCTCTCATATATTATATAGATATATATATTATATATATTTACATTGGCCGAGCCTCCCCTCTCTGTGCGAGAGGGTCTGTTTCTCTCCACTAAAACCCCTACACACGCACAAAAAAAAAAATAATCCTACATCTACCTTTTCGTATTCCAGAAGCCTTGAAATTATGCATTTTCATAATTAGAAGAACGCAAAACTTCCTCTTAAAACAGTAATAGTTAATTATCAAATCTGATAAATATATATATATGTCGAGTGCTAATTTGAATTACATAATGAAGAAAGTACAATATTTAAATATGTTTGGTATAGTTATTGAACTGTTGAATAAAGAAAAAATAAACCTCTATGGGGAAAACAAGCTAAAATACTAAAAATATAAGGGAAAAATAGAATTCATGTTAATCAAGTTAACAGTAAATACGTCATTAATTCAGCCCAATCAACGTTCAGTAAATATTGGGATGCTATGTGATAGATAGAAGGCAGGTGTTTCACAGTCACAAATAATAAAATGGAGCGGGGGTAAATTAAAATGTTGATTGGTTTTTGTGCTCCATAACTAGGTTCTTTTATTTATTTTTTTTATTTATTTGTAATTTCTTCCTTCTCTTACTTTGTGATATTTTTTAAATAATCATTTTCTCTGTTTACGACCAAATATTTTTTCTGTTGTTTATTTACTTAATATTATAAAAAATAAATAACTTTTTAATTATTACCTTGCCAGCAAGTGCCATACAAGCCAGCAAATGCCGTTTAGATTAAGAATACAACGTCCTAACTTGTAGTTTTTATTTTTATTTTTATTTTTATTGGCTTCTTTTATGAAGATAAAGTTGTGTATTTTTTTTTTATTCTATACAGATAATGTATGAATAATTGCACCAAATTATCTTTTCAGCCTTAAACGTTTTTTTTTTTTATTAATTTTTTGTTACATCTCAATGTTTCTATTGTTATTGCAACATTTTCAAGAGAAACAATCACACACATAGAGCAACCAATTTCTGAAAATCAGTTTTTCGTACTCAGACCACAGAACATGTATATCTGGTGGAAAATATATTGAAAAAAGTGACAACAAGCATTCGTTTTTCGAGGCAGTAGATAGTAGTGCCACTGCAAAACGTTGAAAATTTGTTACAAACACAGTGCATTATCAGTAATATTTTAAGAAGAATCTCTTAAAAAAAAAAAAAAAACAAGGAAAAGAATTAAAAAAAAAAGTGCCAACAGCACGCGGTGTTCCCAGGCGGTCACCCATCCAGGTACTAACCACGCCCTATGTTGCTTAACTTCGGTGATCGGACGAGAACCGGTGTATTCAACGTGGTATGGCCGTTGGCAATGAGAAACATACAACTCTCACTGATAGAGAAAAATGTTCGTTTCTTTCTTGTTAATAAAATCATCAAAACAGACTTCGAAACAAGCAAAACAAAAGTATTTCTTGTTCTAACTTGCAAATAGACTAAGACTGCAAGAATGAGAACAATCGAAATACTACTAACTTTACAACTTAGGTATGCTCCAGTGGTACCAAAATCACCACACGCAAGCAGGGATTCAATTGTTACATCAGCAGTCATATCCGCCTTCAAGCGCACATCAACTACGTATTACAACCTCTGCTGACACGCCCACTACAATATACTGACAAATGGGCTACTAGTTTGATAGCCAATCTCGTACAAAATCTCCGCTATCCCTAGCGTTAGGAGAAATTGAATAATGTCGACCTAATAAGGGGCTCTTAAATCAGGTTAAATTGACTCAGAGGGTTACAATGGAGAGAATGGCATTAGAATATGGAAGGCTGTTTTTAAAATAAATCTAAATGAGAGATTGAAGTAAGATTTTTTTAAAAATCTTTTAACACCTCTTGTTCGTGAAAATGTTGGTTATAATATGCAGTATAAAATATTTGCGACTCAAAACAAACTAAAAATTAATAAAGGTACTAACTACAATTATTATTAGATAGATAGATAAAGTCTTTATTTTCCTTTTATAATAACAAAAAAGTAAACAATCACAAAAATTATAAATTACCTTTAATATAAATAATAAATAAAAAATACTTGTTAAAATAATAGACTAAACAAAATAAAGACGTACGCTAGGTCTGAGACCATCAGCGGGGTTGTTGTTTGTACCTTACGATACCATTACAATTTATTATTCATTTATCATACTTAACTACGTATTTTTTAACTGCTTATTATTATTTTATAAGTTATTTATTAACTATTTTTATAGAAAACTATTATCCATATAACAATGTTTGCTACTTTTATTTATTTCACATGATTTTAGAAATTAAATTCTGATATCAATTCTTTTCTATACCTCCATGCCTCTTTGCAGTAATTAATAATCGGTCTCCATTGGAGATCACCATTTAAATATTTTAGAGTTTCTTCCATCGTCAATTCGCTTTTATTAAGATACGCTTGCCGAAACTCTTTCAATATAGGGCAGACTGACAAAAAATGATACAGGTCTTCCGGTAGAGATTTATTACATAAAGAACACAGCCGATGTGGGAGTTCTCTTGAAGGTGCACTATTGAGATAAAGCAAGCCTCCTCTGGCTTTCAAGATCCATTTTATGTCATTAAAATGGAAATGGTCATTTAGATATTTATTATTACCATCTAATTCATAATTTAATTTACAATATAAACGACCAGAGGTGGAACTTCTTGCCCTATTAACACAATTTTCTTTATTAATTATTTCTAATTTGGAGCGCACTTTTCCAAACACCATTTGCCACATATCAATATTGTCTGAGGTTAAATTATTTGTTTCGATTTGCATTCCACAGTGTTCTATTAGTTTTAAAAGATTGTTATACCAAAAGGTTTTCTTGCTTATAATTTCTTTTGTTATAATTTTCGGATACCTGTTATCGGGCAATGCAAGCGTTTTTAAGATATAATCATGATGCAGTTGTAGCGTGTGCAAATATGGAGAGTTAACATCAGTTTCTATATATAAGAAATAAGTTGTTGTATTGAATGGTAAACCAAACATTCTTTTAAGAAAATACAATTGAAATTTGTTTACCTCTCGATATTCGCACCCGCCCCAAATTTGTGCTGCATAAAACAATATTGACCTTAGTGCGGAATAATAAAATTTTAATACAATTATTATTATTATGACACCAAAATAATGATCTTAAAGGCATAATGGGTGATGGTATAACATGGCAAGGGTAGTAAGCAGATAAAAAGCACCAACAATGGCTTACTAGTTTATTAAAACTAAGTTAGTTGTGAAAAGTATTTTAAGTGAATTGATTATTATCAGAGTACGTGTGGGGCGTTCCACTTTGTCCTGTTTACCGAATACCAAAAAAAAATAAAAAATAAAAAAAAAAACAAGTAGACAAATGAGCAAAGCTTGTTTCAATTACGCACACATCCCCCATATGTACATGTTGTGTACCGTTTCGTATTTTTATTGCCGTTACTTGGAACGTCATTGAACTTTCCAATTTTCATCCCTTTTGTACTCAATTCACTTCCCCTAACTCACCATCCTGGGTATTCTCCTGTCTGTCTCTCTCTCTTATATTCTCACAGAATGATTTCTCTTTCATATCATGTTTCATTGGAAAGAATCAAGAGTTCATTCGCTTCGTTCAATTCTACTCTACCCTATCATCTGGTGATCAAAAACTCTTTATGAAACACAATATTTGTTGATACTACTGTCCCGCTTTATTGAGTCTTCAAAATATATTATATGAATTGTAGCAAACTAAACGATATAAAAATCATTTCTTATCTAATATTTTCCAATTTTGTTTTGTTTTGTGAAATTCGATTTAGAAGTGTTATCGATAGCTAGAGGCTTGTAAAAAAATCGATGGTGACCTTGCCAAGAGAAAATGGATGAATAAAAATTAGTGATGCGCGAAACGACTCCGCTTTCGAATATATGAATACCTCGAATTAGCTCCAGATACAGATTCCTAAAAACTTGTTCTACGGTTTCCTTCACGAATTTTTAAATTTTTGGTGCTAAAATGAGCTTTACATCCGAGTGTAAATGTCATTTAATTCATTAAATGTTTTAATTTATAAATTAACTTCATCAGTTTGTTAAAAAAAAAAAAATTGTATTTCTTGTGCACAACAAAAAATAGTCAACTAATAATTAGTAATATTTTTGTTGCTGTTTAATATTTTTATAATCGTCCTATTTTACTCTTCAATTTTATAAATAACATAATATTAAGCTACACATTAAACATAGGAATTAAACAAATTAATAAAAATTAAACTGTATAAAAAAATTAACAATAAATATATAATGTAGAAAACAGCACAAGCAATGAAATATAATTTTTCAAAATAGCGCTAAACCAATAAATTAACTAACATGCTTATCTGCCCTCTTTCATACCTATTTCATTTACGACAGTTACGTCACAATAATAATAATAATAATAATAATAATGTTTTATTATATAATTGATACAGTATCCATTATTTTTATAAATTTAGACAAACATTACAAGACATTGGACCATGGCCCGTCTGCCGAGTTTGATGAACAATATGTATCATTAATAAAAATGATAACAATAATATATTTTATTATAATAAAAACTAGCGAGAAAGTATAATGTAAATTATAAATAATCCTTCAAAAAAAAAAAAAAATTAGTTAAACAGAGATTAAGGCAAGAGCCAAATAATAACCAAAAAAAAAATAAATAAATAAAAAAATAATAATAATTACAAAATAAACACTCACTCCATATTAATTAAAATTAAATTCACTGATTAAAAATTTCCTATAGGATAGAGCAGAGGCATTACATGTTTAGTCCTCGAACGAGGTTATAATTGATGTCCAATATGGACGGATATGGAATTTAACTTCAGTTACGTCACAGTATTCTTTCGTAAAAAAATAGTTCTTGTATTTTCTTTAATTATTTTATCACTTTTTAAGGTGATTTACCTTTTTTTGTTTATATTAACATTTTTAATAAACTTTGTGGAATATTTAGAAAAATAAGAGAAAGTAATAAATATCTACATAGAGAGCGATATGGGTATTACAAAGCGAATTCAGTTATAAGCAGCATTGATTTTGAGAACAAGTCCGCCAAAGTGGCCTTACTTCCAAGCATTCTTATTAGCTAGATTCAGTGATTTGATTTATTCGTTCACTTTTCTACGAATTAATTTGAATCAACTCCTGGTTCAGGAGTCCAGTCGGTTTCAGAGATCCAGCCGGTCCAGAGGGTCCAGCTTTGTATCGGGTTTAGAAATTTGTTCTAATGCTAATACTGCCTATATTGAATCAGCCAGTAAGTATCTAGATGACATCCATTACAAATTTTATTATGTTTATGATGATGATTTTTTTGTTAATTATAGTACTTTTATGTTGTGGGAATACATTTTTAACGATATCACTCTATAATTAGATTGCGGAATTGTTAATAGCCTAATAGAAACTCTAACTAAAAATCCATTCCATCGTGCACCATTTAAATTTTATACTTACCGTCTTATAAACTGCAGACATCCTCATACTATCCTTCTCACCTAAGCAGATGTCCTGTTATCCTGTCTACCAAATCATGATCCGGTAATTGCCCATAGAAATCTGCAAATCTCCATCTTCATAAAAAAAAAAAATGGGTCATTAAATTTAATGAAAACAAATTCCAAACCATGACCGTTGCAATACAAAACCGTTACTGTAGTTGGGTCCATGGTTGAGGTTACCTTTTTAGGTTTTCCTCTAAAATGCCATTTCCGTACATTATTTGCTCCTAACAATCAC
Source organism: Triatoma infestans (assembly GCA_011037195.1). Taxonomy (NCBI): domain Eukaryota; kingdom Metazoa; phylum Arthropoda; class Insecta; order Hemiptera; family Reduviidae; genus Triatoma; species Triatoma infestans. The sequence goes on along the minus strand of JAAEAF010002907.1, from coordinate 13,790 downwards.
GTTTTATTATTATTATTATATTAAATATAATTAATAATAATTAAATGTGTTGCGAAAATTCCGAATTTGAGGAAAATCGTTGAACATATCTATCTGTTCATTGTATGTATCCATTGGTTAGAAAAAAATATTATTTTAATTACAAATTAAACTTGGACCAGCTCACTTGGAGCTTCACACATGCAGATTACAATAACATAATTAAAATTAAAGATCTTGATATAGTCGGAGGTTTCTATTTTCTAGAAGGTATAGGCTCGCCTATGTGATAGTGTGCTGCTGAAGATAGTGATTGAAGGATTAGGAAAAAGTTAATTTAGTCGTATATGTGTGAATATCTGAAATGTCGATTTCTTTATGTATTTGTGTGTTCCTGGTAAACCAAGGGGCGTTTAATGCAATTCCTAGTATCAGAGACATTTTCCGTGGTAGCCTGCCTCACTTTGCGGCCATCGATCCGGCTTCGGGCGTTCGCCCATCTTCAGGATTTGTTTTTTGACACACTCAGTGTGTGAAAACAAAGTTTGCTCTGTGCAAGTCTGTGTTGTCACACTGTCTGAAAAACGCATCCTGAAGATGGGCGAACGCCCGAAGCCGGTTGATGGCCGCAAAGTGAGGCAGGCTACCACGGAAAATGTCTCTGATGCTTTCCAGCTCTGCGGAACCAACCACCACAACAATTCCTAGTACTTTATTCTGAAAAAGTTTGTAATCGTTTCGTCAGTGTGTTGCTAGCTGTTATCCAAAACTGAGCAAGCATATGTCAGAAGTGGTCTGAGAGAAATGGTCTTGTAAGAGATGTACTGTACAGGAGTGTTTGAGTGGGGTGTTTCTGTTAATGAGCTGTTTCAGTCGGGTGTATGCTTGTTGAAGTTTAAGTTTAGTGTTTATGTGTAGTCTCCCGGTGAGTCTTGCATGCTTGTTGAGCATTACGCTTTGGTTCATTTGTTACCATCGAATTTCTCGGTGGTTAAATTGAAATCTATGAAGGTCTTCAATCCGGAACCTCCTAAGAGCAAAGATTTTTCTTCTACTTTGGAAGGATTTAGCTACAATTTCCATTTTTGGAACCAATTTGATAAAATGTTAATTGATGTCAGTAAATCAGTGATGCTTTTATTAATGTCTTTGTTGGAACAGGCCAACATTGTATCGTCCGCATATTTAGCTAAAGTCACTGTAGTAGGTTCAGGTATGTCCGAGCAATAGAGGTTAAAGAGGGTCGGACTGATAATTGCCCCTTGTGGTAGTCCTGCGAGAATTTGTCGTCTAGTTTTCTATGTGTTGTTAAGTCTTACCTGGAATGTTGTGACTTGTAAAAAAAATGTTATAATTTGGATAATAAAGTCAGGTGCGTTTGTGTTTCCGAGTTTGTAAAGTAATCCAGAATGCCAAACTGTATCAAATGCGGCCGCTACATCTAGAAATAACGCCGCCGTGTATTTTCTTTCTTCAAAGTTCAGTATAATGTGTTCTGTAACTCTTTTAATTTGATGTACTGGTGAGTGTATTGTTTTGAATCTAAATTGATTCAAGTGGAATTTTGTTTGTGTTAACTAAGTGTTTTAACAGTCTTTTGTATATTACTTTTTTCAAGTATTTTCGAAAGGGAGTTTAGGAGGCTGATCGGTCGGTAACTGTTGGGATCGCTTTTAGGCATGTCAGATTTGTGAAAAACTATTAAAATTGCATTCTTCCAATTTTTGGAAAAGTATGCTAATCGAAAGCAAGCATTTAAGACCCCAGTTTGGAAGGTGATACCTTTCCGAGGAAGATTAGAAAAAGAAATGTAAAAAAAAATAAAATATATTAACAGATAAAAATGATTTTTATTATTAGACAAGTGTGTTGGTGTGTGGAGGGGGGAGCATAATAAGGTTCTTTCCCAAAGGTGGTGTAATGCTGTTCTCCCCTTAATATAGGCCAGTTTCTTCATGTAAATTGAAACAACCCTTTTTTTTTTTTCACAATTACAGTTTGGCATTATATATTTATTAAAATTATTACTGAAACTATTTTATATTTTTAAATTAAAGAGATTATATTTATTGTATAATCCGCTTTAAATGTAATTATTGTAAATAATTTATTGTGAGGAAAATTTAACCAAAAGGAGTGGAAACTAAATAAGGGCTCCTACGCCATTGAATATCATAAAGTATTGAAATGCATATCCCCATTAGGACTTGAAATGGAATACCAAATTTTAGGGGGGTTCTACAAAACAGGATGAATTGGTTAAAATATTCATTTGTACAGTGCCGGTGCAAAAGCTGAGCATTCCAAATTATTCCCTTCCATAATACAGATGGAACCTGTATCCACTATTCTTTGCCTTACTTGGTAATTTATTATATTTTCTTTTAACTCATTATTACTTTCTCTTACTTACTAATAATCTTACTAATAATAGTAAGAGGAATTATTGTGATTGTGCCAGATTTTCGAAATTGAGTTTTCACCGGAAATATACGTTTTAAGGTCCCCTGAGTCCAAAAGAGTGGTTTTTTGAAAATGGTCTATGTGTATGTATGTATGTGAAAAGAATATCTCAAAAACGAAAAGTTGCAGGGAGCTTAAACTTGGTTTGAGCTACTACCATCGCATTCAAACATTTTAGGAAAAAATCTATCAACCGGAAGTGCCACTTTCTCTGAACAGTTTTTTGTGATTTTCTCAAAAATAGCTCCAACGATTTTCTTTATAACAATGTACATCCTGTGATGACATGGCAAAGTCATAGCAATGTCAAACCCAACAAAGAAAGAATAATTTACAACTAGTGGAAGAATAATTTACGGCTAGTGTTCTGGCCGGCTGACTGACTTCAAAACAGGGCCGCGGCCAAGCAAACAAACCAAGGGTAAATACCCTTACATCAAAAGCAAGCGCCGATAAGGCTGGCCACTGACCTAAATCGGGTCACCAAACTACGAAGGTCGCACAAGGTCGCACAGTAGGACAAATGTCTTGGTGCGAGTGTGGCCAACACTAATACATAAACTCGCCCCATTGGAAGAGGGGATTATTATATCATATACGATTATACGAGCACGTCTTCATATACGAGCAGCAGTTTACGCGTCCATATACAGTTTATTTAAAACTTATTATCTTTTAGTTGTGCATCTTAGTTCGTTTATTCTATCATTCCAATTTATTAGTTATTTATCTTCTATTTATTTCTAAGTATTTTGTTGTTATTAGTTACCATTTATTATGTTAAAATGATTGTTCAAATACAGTTTATTTTTATAAAATCCGTATTAATAATTCGATGCACTAACTTCCAAAATCTCTCAACTAACTTACGCCCTCTTCAAGACATCTACTACATCAGGAATCACATTAAACGATTCCATTACAATCCACTACATATACAAACAGTTACAACTTTTATTTGAAACAGTTCTCCGAAAAAATTCATTTAGAGCTTTTGGGGGAGGGGGAAGGGTTATGGTTTCCTCTAAAGTATTATTTCAATTTATTACACAATTCTATCATCTAAATAATATTAATTAGTATTAAATATGTTGTGGAAATTCCGAGTTTGAAGAAAATCGGATAACCGTATCGCTTTACTGAAATTAGTTTTATATTTTCTCTAAAATAACTCTAACGATTTTCTTTAATAATTTTGTTTTATTAACAACACGTATAATGAGCTGCAACTTTTATTTGAAACATTTCTCCCTGAAAATTCATTTAAAGGCACTTTTGGGAGAGAAATGGGGTTATGTTTTGCTCTAATGTGCTATTACAGTTTAACAATTGTGCTACTTCAGTTCAACAATATGCTATACAATTCTGTCAACTAAAATTAATATTAATTAGAATTATGGAAGTTTGCAAAATTCCCAATTTAATGAAAATCGGTTGACCACCAGATATGCTACAGACGGAAAATTCAATTCCATTAACTGATACAAAAACGGTTTACTAGTTTTTTGTTTGTGGTTTTGTATGTGCATTAACAATTTTAGTTTTTTATTGAGGGTTGGTAAAAAAATCGACATATTGACATTAAGGATTACTATTTGGCTTCTACATGCCTGCAATTTTCAATGCATCGGTGGGGGATGGGGGGGCAGCATGATCTTTTCAAAGTTAAGCATTTGTAGTGGATAAAGCAAATGGAAAAATAGAAATCATTTTGAAATATATTTATAGTTTAAATAAAATCAGTTTTAAAAGAAAATTTGCAAGTTGATTGGCAGAAGGGTCAAAACGCAGGTACAAGACACCGTTAAAAGAGAGGTCGGAGAACACGGCCACCCATTGTCTTTTAACCTCTCCTAGAAATCAAATACGAGTATAAATGGCTGGTTTTAACTACCAGGACATTGCATTAATTGAAGTATCTATTCCAAAGCATTTAATGGAGTATCATTCCATAATTTACAGACAGTGTGCCTAGAAGTGTTTGGTTTAACGGCTGTGATTTCAATCTATCTATCTAGCTATAAGAATCATTAAATGCAAGAGTTTCTGTCTAATTATAAGTTATTTCATAAAATGGTATTCAAATCGTCAAGCCTTAAAATTACAATGAGATTTTTGTAAATTCTTTGTAAACGGGAAGAGGAGTTTTTTTAAGAAATAAAAATTTCTTGTTGCTCTATGTTTCGGGTACCATTGGTGCCCTTCTTCAGGAGCTCTTTAGGGTAGGAGAGGAATGAGAACGTTGAGACTGAAGTGACTGTGAAGAATGACTTTAGTCTGAACGTTCACTCTTATCCTACCCTAAAGAGCTCCTGAAGAAGGGCAACAAACATAGAGCAACAAAGAAATTTTTATTTCTTAAAAAACTCCTCTGGCCATTGCCATACAAAAATCTCATTGTAATTTTAAGGCCTGACGATTTGAACACCATTTTAAGAAAAAGCCTCGGCAGCAATATGACTCCCCCAGACAAGAAAGAGACTTCAGTCTCAACGTTCGCTCCTCTCCTACCCTAAAGAGCTCCTGAAGAAAGCCAATGGTACCCGAAACGTAGAGCAACAAAGAAATTTTTATTTCTTAAAAAACTCCTCTGGCCATTGCCGTACAAAATATTTCATTATAAGTTATTTCATTATTCACAATTAACAAATAATTACTATTTTTTAAAGTTACTAAATTAATATATAGTTAGATTATTTATTTAAAACAGTGACGACTTATTATTTATTTCAAAATACATCTCTCTTTTCTAAAACCATAATATACACACAAGCCACCTTTCAATACCGTTCGTGCTACACTACAAAATACACAAATCCATAGCAATCACGTCAAAAATGTCTACGTCTTGCAATATTAGCTCTGCAGTCTCTTCCACTTCTTTCTTCTCTGCATTTCAGAGATGTGAGACTCTTGAGCGCCGCAAACTCTTTGTAGATTAGTTAAGAAGAGTCGGTGGATATTCCGGCTAAAGGTTCCAAGCCATGTCTTGCGGCTCTGATTAGTTCTAATATCGAGAGTTTGCTTGTCTTCAGGATGCCAAGACTTTATCAAAGCTCTAGTGGGATACAGTTTATGTGGGATGGGTTTGATATAGTGGTTATGAGCATGTTATTAGTTTGAGTTCCGCGTATAACTGGCTAAATTTCATATTACTTAAAAAAAAAATGTTAATGGTAAAGTATGTGCTACCGCCCCCCCGTCCACGACACCTAATTTTCGTATTGGACGTTAAGCCTAGCTAAAATATAGGCATTACTTTACTTTTTTTTCCCTTTACTTCTGCGTTTTATGGGGCGATCTAGGTGCTTAAATATATTGTAGGAATCATCAACATCTACCGCGATTTATTATAATCTCTGCTGTGGCTGTTTACTATTCACTTTATTAATCAGAGATATTTTTCATGATAGCCTGCTTCTTTTTGTGGTCGTCGACCGGTTTCGGGGCCTTCGCCCATCATCAGGATGTTTTTGTCAAACAGTGTAAATAACATAGACTTGCACAGAGCAAATACAGTTGATACAGTTGACAGAGTTATCAACTGATTCCAGCTAACAATAATGCTTTCCTTTTCTGCAGAACCAACCAGAACTTTATTAATATTCGGCTCTACCTTTGTCATTAGCATTCTTAAAACGTAGCGATTACCTATTTGCAGATCACTGTACATTTGGAATAGAATTGAACCGAATGTAAGCCTGTTATGATTTAATAAGTAAAGTAATGCCTATTTTTTCAGGCGGGCTTAACGTCCAACTATTAAATTAGATGAGATTGGGGGCAGTAGCACATACTTTTCTTTTTTAAACATTTTTCAAGTTACGATTTGCTACGATTTTAGTATATGTAAGTATCATCCATTGCTTATTACAATAAATGTTTAAGCAAATATTATAAAAATACTCACAAGTAAATGGCTATTTTATTGAAACTATGATAAAATTACTTACATTATTGTTAACTGCTTGATATACACATTTCAGAATCAATATTAGTAAAGTTTGCATACGTTTCGTCTATTTAAAGAACGTATTGTAAACAAGTCATTACATATAATGTACGTAATATTCCAGTCGTTTTATATTGAACTTATTGTCAATACATGACTTGCCGGATTAATATTTGACGGTTATATCTTGTGTTTCCTATGTTTATTTGGAAATTTCTATTCTTCCAAGTGTTATTCTTCCTCCTGCATAATTCCAATGACAATCAGAAAACAATATCGCCAGAAATAACCGAATGATTTTTTTTTTTTTCTTACTTTCACAAATGAGTGCCCTTGAGACCAGTTGACGACTGAATTATATCACAATTCTCTCAGCAAATTTTTACTTTTTTTCTATTGTTTATTTCCATCATTTAAAAGTTTTTTTTGCACAGACACATTTATTTTTAGTTTTTTCTTTATTATGGTGTAAATAGTTTTGTTTAATTAATTCGTTATATAGTGTAAATACTCTAAATAGTTATTAATAATAGTTTAGTTGTTTGTGCAGAACAGTTGTACTGTGTAGAGTGGGAAGTATTGGCTTTAGCCAGTGGAGGGGTCCTTCCCTTCATTCATCTGTTTTACCTTAGTACTGCTCGGAATAGGGCCATGAGTCAACAAGGAAGGGTTGATGCTATTCTTCAGACAGACTCTGTCAGCGCGAATACCACAGTTATGGATGCCTCTGCGTATAATAATGTGTTAGAATCAGACACCTCAGAAACATCGATAAGACCTCCAGTTATGACTACTAGGGGAAAAAGATCGTACAAAAAAAGTACCGAATTAACTATTTCTCCAAAAAATAAGGCTTTTTTTTCTCTAAAAAGGGCACTAAAGCGAACTCGTACTGAGACAGTGCATCGTTGATAAATTCAGCTTCGACTAACTTCAATAATAATAATAATAATAATACAGCAATAAAGAATGCCCCGAAACCTCCACCAATTATGATCAATAACTTGAGAAGTTATGTTGATCTCTGCCGCCAATTAACTGCCATTATTGGAAATGAAAATTCTTATTGTCGGTCGAGAATGAATGACCTCTTGGTATATCCAAACGATAGCGACAGCGGTAGAAAAGTAATTAAATATCTTCAAGAACACGAATTTGACTTCCATTGTTACCAATTAAATGAAGACAAATGCTATCGGGTTGTAATTAGAGGTCTACCCCAGTAGATGAATTAAAAAGAGAATTGCAAAATAAGCAATTTCAGGTACTACGAGTGCACCCAGTCCTGCATCCGAGAACCAGAGCACCACTCCCTCTCTTCTTTGTCGACTTGGCTAAGAATAAAAACTACAGTGATATTTTCTACAGTCAAATTACAATACGTGCTATATACAAAAATCACTGTGGAAGACCCTCGAAGAAGAACAAATATAACGCAAATATAACACTTACTTATTGCCACCATCCCTATAAATGTGTGCGATGTGCTGGAGCTCATCCTTCCGCTGCCGCTGAATGCCCAAAGCCATTAAACATGCCGGCCACATGTGCCCAATGTGGTGGAGCGCAACCCGCCAGTTATAAAGGCTGTATCACACATCGCGAGCTGAAAAAACAGCGATACATGGAACAAATTACTGCCCAACAGTTAAACCACGAAAATCAGGCTGTGTTTAGGACACCACCCATCAATGCGAACCCCCCCCGTGTACTTCACCCCTACCACCTTTACCGCCAAAACGAGCAACCAGTGAAAACCTCAACCCGGCAGTTCCAGTATCAACCAACCTAGGCTGGAGACAACAATCAAGACCAACACCAAGCTATGCCCAAATAGCCAGCGCCACAATCAAACCCAATTCGATTCCCATTCCTCCAATAAATCCTACTCCTACAATCCCTCCCCCAAATTTTCCCCCGTCTGCTCCTTCAACTGATATCTCCCATCAATTGACCTCATTTTTAAACGATTTCAAATCCTTAATTACCCCCCTTATATCCCTCCTAACCACCTTGATATCCCGACTCCTACCAAATACTAATCGATGAATTCCTTGTCCTCAAAACCTCTCACAGTTCTGCTCTGGAACTCAAACGGATTATTGACACATAAACATGAACTCGAAATACTACTGAATGACAGAAACATTGATATAGCACTTATCACAGAAACTCACTTGACTGATTGACATCATTTTCATATAACTGGATACCCTACATACAGGACCGACCACACAGCACAGAGAGCTCAAGGTGGTTCTGCTATCCTAGCCTCACATTCCTTACAACACAATCTGCAATCACCACAATCTACTGATTCCTATCAGTCAACCTCAATATCCCTCAAGTTTTTTCCTTTCCCTATCACCATATCCGCAGTATACTGTTCCCCTGCATTTCCCATTTATTATCCCCAAATGAAATCCTAATTCCAATCCTTTAGAAGCCGACTTATTGCTGGAGGAGATTTCAATGCCAAGCACCCGCAATGGGGCAGTCGGCTTGTCAACTCACGTCGCCGCCTTCTTAAAAATTTAATCCATACCGAACGTTATTCCTTTATATCCCCTGATCATCCTACATACTGGCCATCAGAACCAAACCATGCTCCTGATATAGTGGACTTTTTTGTCGCGTCTGGCGTGGGATCCGGGTCAGGTGCGACAAAGAAAAATCCAGTTTATTTGCCAATCACTTGAAGAAAAACTTTACACCTCATTCTGACCAAAACAATCCAGCACACATGAATCAAGTCATAGAAAATCTAATTATACCTCATCCTCTAGAACATCTTCCAAAACCTTTTCATCCTTCCGAAGTGAAATCCCTCATTGATCATATCCCTCTAAAAAAATCCCCAGGGCATGATCTTATTACTTCAGAGATTATCCGCCACCTTCCTCGAAAGGCCATGGTGATCCTAACCACAATATACAACTCTATATTGCGCATCACTCACTTTCCCATTCAATGGAAATATTCCCTAATTACCCTAATTCCCAAGCCTCATAAAAATCCTAGTGACATATCCTCCTATAGGCCGATTAGTCTCCTCCCCTCGTGCTATCTAAGATCCTCGAAAAACTACTCTTTAAGCGCATTATCCCTATTCTAGAATCCCAAAATATTATTCCTTATCACCAATTTGGTTTCCGCTCCCAGCACTCCACCATACAGCAATGCTTCAGAGTCGTGGACAAAATATCCTCAGTTTTAGAAAAAAAGAGTTTCTGCCTGGGTTCCTTCCTGGACGTAACTCAGGCTTTCGACAGGGTATGGCACCCAGGGCTGTTATATAAACTAAAGCAATTCCTTCCTACCTCATATTACCAAATCCTTCAGTCCTATCTGACGGATCGCTGCTTCTGAGGTAGGTGTGGCATTGAGTTCTCCGACATCAAACCCATTCACACCGGCGTACCGCAAGGAAGCATCCTTGGCCCTGTCTTGTACACGGTATTCACTGCTAATATTCCCACACATCCAGAAACCCTGATCACAACCTATGCAGATGATACTGCAATATTATCTACAAATCCTAATCCTGCTCAAACTTCCTCACATATCCAAGAACACCTTGACCTCATCTCCTCTTGGTGCAAAAAATGGAAAATAAGACTTAATGAAGATAAATGCCAACAGATTACTTTCACTTTACGTAGACAAACTTGCCCTCCTGTACATATCAACAATAAAGAAATACCGACTTCCATGCAAGTACGTTACCTAGGACTGTATTTAGACAGTCGACTTACATGGAACCCTCATATGAGACTGAAAAGACAAGAATTAAATAGACGGTTATGGACAACTACGAAGACTGCTTGGACGGAGATCAACCATAAACATACAAAACAAACTGACTTTATACAAAACTTTGCTGAGACCTGTCTGGACCTACGGTGCTGAACTGTGGCTCCGCGAAACAATTCAACATCCAGAGAATCCAATCCTTTCAATCTAAAGTCCTTCGCCATATTGTTAACGCTCCAAATTCAATTCTCCACAAAGACCTCAGTATCCCTTTCGTTAATGAGCTAATCCATACACGCTTCCTTAATTTCCTCAATAACCTACAGACTCATCCCAATCCCACTGCACAAGCCCTATCATCTTCCACCCATCTTGACACTCCTCCACGTCGCTTGAAACGACATTGGCTATGCGACCTCCTAAACATCTAGCTTCTTTTTCATTCCCTGAGAGTTCCAGCATTGGTTGGCTCCTTCAACATGCAAATTCACATTTACATGATGTGTATATGTACAGGCTGTAAATAAATTTAATAACGCCAAAAAAAAAACAAGAAAAAAATCAAACTTTCACAAATGTAAAAGGGACACTATTGCGATCGTCACTTTTCGACATGGTTACGAAAAAAAAATACGGTTTCAGGTTACAATGATACGAATAAAAACTCTGTTTTTAGCGAAGATATATATATATATATATATATAGAGCTATATATCTGTAGAACGGGAGAATTAATTTAATTTACACGTAAATTAAATTAAAGTTTCATTTTATTTAAAAATATAAAATTATTTGGAATAACATATATTATAGTTTTATAAATTATGTTTCACCTAGTAATTTATGGTTATATGATTTAAGTGAGGTAGTAAGGTAGATTTAACTGACTGCCTGTCTCAGACTAGCTGCCATCTGAAGATTTACGTTTAAATGGATGTTCTCAGTGGGCCACACACCTAAGGGGCCGACTGTTGTGATTTAAACTAAATGCTGTTATGTCTAACTGGATTATATGTGACAAATCAAAACTGATATAAATAATAGTTTGTCTAAAAATTATTTTGTTTTGTTGGTATTATTAAAAAAAAAAAAAAATCTGGTGTGAAACACTCGCACAACATTCCCTTACTCCAGTTTTCAAAATTGTAATTGACATATTTTATAGTTTGTGTACCAAATTTGATGAAATTCGTTGGAGTTCGGCGAAAACTGAAAAAAAAAAAGGTTCAGTAAAAGCGCACTTCCGGTTTACTTATTTTCTTGAAACTAGGAATTTTGGCTATCTATTTATGTCTAATTAATTTTGTTTGGATGGTAGAATTGTATAAACAACTATGATAACACTTTAGAGGAAAACCTAACCCCACTGCTCTCCCAAAAGTGACAAATGAATTTTTCCAGAGAAAAGTTACAAATAAAAGTTGTAGATCTTTGTAAGTGTAGTTGATATATGAAGTTTAAAGAAAATCGTTGGATTTATTTCTAAGACAATTGCAAAAAAGTGAAAAAAAAAAACCATTCGGTAAAGTGGTACTTCCGGTCTAGGAATTTTGACCTCTGGACTACTGTCGGATCCCATCTTGATAACGAAACGGAATATCAAGTTTGAACTTTCTGCGATTTTAGTTTTTGAGCTTTACTGTTCACATACATACATGCACACTGCCTCATCAGCCCGCTCCTTTTCAGTCTGTTCCTGAACGATTTGGGTGGTGAGCTTGATGGTGGTATCAAGATATCCAATGTTAAAATTAAATTTGTTAGCATATGCTGATGATGTTGTCACCTTATCTGACAATAATGTTATCATGAGGCATATGATTCAGAATCTCGACAACTATTGCTCTAAATGGAGGAACTTGAATGTTAATTTGAAGAAATCTAAAATGTTCATATTTAAACCAAATTCTGGTAAAATCTCAAATAGAGAAAGATGGTTTTTTCCATTGCCATAAAATTGATAAGGTTAATGAATATGATTATTTAGGAGCAAAAATTGAATTACAATTTAAATTTCAAAAAGCATTTCACTGAAAAATTAAGCAAGGCTAAATTTGCACTTAATAGTGTCAGTAATTTATTATGGTATGGTAAGAAGGATGTGAGTTTTAGTTCAATGATTCGACTCTTTCATACAATTACGCGTTCGATTATGTGCTATACGGCTCAAGTTTGGGGATGCAGGCAATTAAAAAGAGGTTGAAAAATTACAGCGCTTCTTCCTTAAAAAAGATATTTGGTCCTCCGCAAGTCACAGCTAATTGCTTTCTACATTTAGAGACTGGTTTGAATACTACGTTTATGTACAGATATCGTCTACATGTTAAATATATTAAGAAAATTTGATTTGAAATGTCTGATTGTAGGCTTGTAAAAATACTGGTTTGTCTAGGGTAGACAGGAAGTTGGGATGGTACAATGAATGGTTGGATCTTCTAAAGAGACACAATATTGTTGTTGATATTGTGATATAATAGCAAGAAGAAAAAAAGATATAATCTTTAAATAAATTATAAATCTAAAAATTATAACTAAGTGGTTCCAGCCAGCCGCTATCTGCAGGTCAAGAACCGCGGCAAACAAAAACCCTTTCAAACAAGCGTCAATACACAGCCAAAGAAACGCCGCTAAACCCTTTCAAACAGGGGTCATTATACGGTCAATGTATAGAGGCCACCTGGCCTGTAAAACCCTTCATACAAGGGTCACTGTACACTCAAGATGCCACCTGGCTACCATCTATTAACAAACAGTCTTTGTTAACCACCGACTGGCCACCATCTGTCGCCACCTCGGTCACCGACCTACCTAGGGTCAACATATTGAAAGAGATGTCTCAGTTTGGCACGTACATACACATCTGTCAATGTGTGAGTGATACCAATATAAACGTCTCCCCACTGGAGGAGGGGATCAGTTACGAGTATTCAACAGTCAGACAGCAGTTCAGGTCAGTTCAAGCAGTTAAGTTTCACACATCGCGAGCGCGTCCCTATTCAAGGTTTAAACATTACATCTTTAATATTTATTAATCATTTCATAATTCATTTATAGTTGTGCATCTTAGTTCATCTAATTTCAAACACTTTAAATTAATTGTTAAAATATAGTCTATTTTCGTAATTCAGTAGTTCGTATTTCGAGTAACAATCACCTATTCATCACTTCAACTCCCTATTCAAGATATCTGATTCCAATACAATATTAATAGGAACATAATGGAACAGTTGTTTTATAGTTCTCGTTAGTGAGTTAGTATGCTCACTAACGAGAATACTAATTTTGCATTACAAGCTAATAATAGTAACTTCACCCCTTATATCTTTTTTTGTCCTTTAGTTTAAATAATAATTATCTTTTTTCCGAAACATTTGAAAACTCTAAATTTATTATCAAAATAAGATCTGAAATGCTACATTTAACGTACAAACCTTGGAACTCGGAGGGTTCACCGAGCTGCCATTTGTGTACGCTAAATTGTAATAAAAATCTGCACCATTTTATGACTGAGTGCCCTAAGTACAATGATATACGCCTCAAATATTTTGGGTCTTCACAGATTTGCACCTCGCATTGCATTGAGCTATTTGATGGAAGAGTTTGGGCTGCACTTATTGGCTATGTTAGGGATGCTTACCATTAT
>JAAEAF010002905.1:0-107554 GCA_011037195.1 Triatoma infestans | reverse complement strand
ATAAATTGAAATTTTTTAAAATTTTTAAAAATTGAAATAAAATAAAATTTTCAAATAAATTGAAAATAAAATAATTTTTTTTTTTAATAAAAGAAAAGATAAATAAATTGAGAAACTAACAATTTATTATTTATTTAGTGCATGAAAAAACTATTGCAACTAAAACATATATATATTGCTTGTAAAGATATTTTATTTGTTGTATATTGAAATTTTATTTAAACTATTCACCATGGCAAACAGCATAGAAATTAAAATGATACTAGCGACAGTCCCAACATATGACGGAATCCAAAAACACTAACACAATTTATACTAAACATAGATGAGTGTTGGGGCGTCTGGCCGGGTGTGCGTGTGTGAGTACCACTTCCGCGTCCGCGCGCACGTCGTCCGGTCAGATATCCTGTCGTTCTCCCCCTTGTCTGCACTCTCCCGCCAATTCTCTGGCTCATTGGAATATTTTGCGTCTCTTCTTCGCGTCGAATATATTGGTCCCCCCCTCCCCAGTCACCCCCTCTTTTTTTTTCTTCTTTCTTTGTATCCCCTTGTTTACTTCACTTACTATCTTGCCCGCTTCTTGTGTATATGTGTTTTGTGTGCTCTGCATAGACTGCTTCATCTAAAAGGCTTCCTCGCCGCCTCCACGGTTTGCAACGGAGTCCTTTTCTTCTCTGCCTCTAATCAGCTTCCAAGAGGTCTTATTCTCATCGAAAGCCGCACGCTTCTGTATCGCTTCACATCCTCATTACCTTTCCCACAACTTCCCATTACACCACACACACACACACACACACACACGCACACACACAGCTTCCTTTACACCCTTTTACTCATTAGCGTTCACCGCAGCCTCTCCGGCTCCATATCTGCCTCTCGAGCATACCACAGGTAAGCCAGCTTCATTATTATTATTTTTTGTTTACAATTGTTTGCTCCTCACGCCTCCGCGTACACGCTTACGCGTGTACAATGAGCTTAACGCTACATTAAACACACTCCAACTCCCACCTACCGTTTTACAAAAACGAATAATATTCTTAACAATAAAAAATAAAATAATTGGAAAGGCGAACGAAGACTTAAGGAATCTTCAATTCCACACACGGGAAGAGTTAAAAATACATTTAATAAATAGCTTCGCGGATCGTCAAGAACCCGCTAGCATCGTTTTAGATATATTACGTAGTACCCCTAGCAAAAACGTATTTAATAGTTTAAGAGAAATAAACGAAAAATTTAACCTATTCAGAGCTAAGGTAAATCTTATGCCCAGAACATCAGAAAGTAAAGAATTTTTAGTAAAATTTCAAGAAGAACTTTTATAACACACCACTTTATCACTTCATTAAAGGACCCTTTGCGAAACAATTTAGCAACTTGTGGGCCAAAATCATTATTACAATTAGAACAATTAATAATAAACGATTTTCAATATTTAAATAACGTAACCGAAACACCCGTCCAAAAACAAAATTACATAATACCAAAATTTACACGAACTCCCTTCCCGAGTAAACCAATTACTATACTAAGAAGAAAAACGTACGCACCGCGTCAACAAATTCCAAAAAATTATCAAACACAACCAACACCAATGTCGGTTCAGACAAGCACAAAATTGTGGAAACCAACCACAAACAGATACACAAATAGGCACACACAACCAAATAATTATTTTACGCAACAGAACGCGAGATGTCCCAACCAAAACCCTAATTTTATAACGGAAGAACTATTTAACCATGAAAATAATTTAGAAGAAGAGAATCAAAATCCTTTAGAAAATAACGTTGAACAAATAGAAAACTACAATTCTTTTTTAGGAGAACCTCCTATAAATATAGAGGAGAAATCCTGAACATACAATGTAATTCCAAACTCCCATTTATAAAATTGAAAGACTACTATACCTTACTAGACACAGGGTCATCAATAAACTTAATAAGCAAAACTTACGTATATAATAATAAAATAAAATTTAAAATCTATAAAGAAAATTTTGTATTCACAACAGCGACAGGCAAACAAACAGGAAACGAATTTGTTATAATTAATATTGAAGGAAAAGAAATAAAATTTTATTTACATGACTTCCATTTAAAATTTAATTTACTACTGGGTATCCCAGCAATTACAGACCTAAAGATTATATTAAATTTCCAAAATAATACAGTAAAAATTTTAAACAAAACTCTAAAATTTAAATACTTCCAAAATACGGAAAAAGAAAATACACTTACACAAAATAACAAAAAGAAACATAGTAGAAAACAAAAGAAGTTCGAATCAAATCACATAGAAACAGAAATAATTAAATTACGAACTGACCACCTAAATAAAGAAGAACAGACAGAATTATTTAAAGTGATTAAAGAATTTAAAGAAATAATACCAAGAGAAAACCAACCACTTTCTCATACCCACTCAATAAAACATGAGATAAAACTTACTGATGAAACACCAGTATACACAAAAGCTTACAGACACCCACAAGTATATAAACAAGAAATAAAGGAACAAGTGACGAAACTGTTAAAGGATGACATAATCCAAGAGTCGAAATCCCCATGGGCTTCACCCGCTTTAATAGTTCCCAAAAAGATGGACGCATCAGGAAAAAGAAAATTCAGAATGGTAATAGATTATCGGAAACTAAACGCTAAGACAGTAGACGATAAATTTCCAATTCCTAACATAACGGAAGTACTTGACCAATTAGGAAGAAACATGTACTACACAACAATTGACCTCACTAGCGGTTACCACCAAATACTAATGCACGAAAACTCAATCGAAAAGACGGCATTCAATACGGATTTAGGACATTACGAATTCAAACGTTTACCCTTCGGACTGAAGAACTCACCAGCCACATTTCAACGCCTAATGAATTCCATATTAAAGGAATATATAAACAAAATCTGTTTAGTATATTTAGACGACATAATAATACTAGGAACTTCACTTCAGGAACACATACAAACATAAGAAAAGTATTTTCAAAATTAAAAGAATTCAATCTCAAAATTCAATTAGACAAATCGGAATTTTTAAAAAAAGAAGTATCATATGTAGGACACATAATAACACAAAATGGAATAAAACCAAATCCAGATAAAATCAAGGCAGTTAGGGAATTCCCAATTCCAAAAACACCCAAAGAAATAAAAGCATATTTAGGACTATTAGGATATTATAGAAAATTCATCCCCAACTTTGCAAAATTAACAAAGCCAATGACGAAATGCCCTAAGAAAGGTAATAAGATAGACATAACAAACACAGATTACAGAAACTCATTTGAAACAAGTTAAACCTTATTAATAAATGCCCCAATTTTACAATATCCCGATTTTAATAAACCTTTCATTCTAACGACAGACGCGAGCAATTACGCAATAGGAGCAGTTTTAAGTCAAAATACAGACGGCAAAGATCTGCCAATAGCATTCGCAAGTAGAACTTTAAATGACCACGAACTAAATTACTCGACTACAGAAAAAGAACTTCTAAGCATTGTCTGGAGCACGAAATATTTTAGGCCTTACCTCTATAATACAAAATTCACAATAAAAACAGATCATCGACCTTTAGTTTGGCTAATGTCCTTAAAAGATCCCAACAGCAGACTCATGCGATGGAAAATTCGTTTAGACGAATACCATTTCGAAATTGAATACAAAAAGGAAAAGTTAAATTGTAACGCCGACGTCTTATCAAGAATAAGACCCCCATTTGAAATAACAAAAACAAAAGAAAACATTTTGGAAAACCCCCAAAACATAATACATTTTATAACTACTAAAGACAACCCCTTGTGACATAACGTCATATTGTGTATAAATAACTGTAGCGAATATAGTAAGTATAGCACACACACACACCTACAGCAACCTAAGAAGCGAGAGGAGTGGGGCTACCTGGACAGCGGGGACTTGAGGAGAGTGGGGAAGAGAGAGCGGCATTCTGTGTTGAGTGAGAGCACGAGGTGCTTCAGGCCAGCCGGCGCTAAGGAATAAGTTATATGTTGACTGACGATCACTTCAACTAAAAGGGACTTATTCAACTCAAGTAAAACCCCATTAAGCGAATGCACTTCTGCAGTGGACCTCATCAACGAACACTACAGGTGAATGTTGGCAACATTTTATGTAAAACTGCCCTAACTCAATTGTGGCTCCTGGACTCACAAGAAAACCCCAATCCCACATCTATCGGTGTTGTAGTACCAGTTGATTATTGTTTTAATTTTTTTGTATTATCTTATTTCACGTATTCTGTACGCAGTAGTATTTATGTTCACTCTAGGAGGCCTCCATATAAGTTTTCTTAATTAGAATGTTAAGTAGTATATTCAGGGGAATTATTATTGTTATTTGATAAGATTAAAAGAAATTGAGTGTCACTAAATCAATGAAGGGTTATAACTTATAACTAATCACTCTCTGCGCCCCGTCCTCTCCTGCCCCATCCGCTTAACTGCTCCATCTCTCCTGACGTTAGGTAAGCTTAACGTCACACCCTAGAGAAAAACTCAGATCAAATAAATAACAATAATAACTATAAAGATTATTTAAAAAACAAAAAATTACAAACTGGTACAGTTTATCCCCAACACCTTCAAGATAAAAACACGCTATTTCATTTAACAATAAAACAAAACCACACAGACAAAGTAGAAAGAAAAACTTTAGAAACATACTTAATAAACCTCAAAGACTACTGCATTCAAAACGACATATTCACTCTCCACATGTCAGACACTATTAAAAACATTGAAGAAAACTTACAAGAAATATTCAAAGAAACACACATAAAAATTATCATACATGAATCACCACAAGCAGAAATTTACATAAACGACAATGAAAGTCAATATAGATGAAGATGATTTAGAGACATGTCACTCAGCCGAAGAAAACGAACTAAACGGAATAACATATAGAGAAACATGTATAAACGTAGGAAAAAAACAGATTATAATAGAAGCACACGAAAACAGTACAGAGGTAAACTTAGTAAAATTATATGGACAAAGTAAACAGAGACTAACAATTAAATTAGACAAAAGAGATTTAAAAAACGAAATATTTAAATTCATCAAAGACTATTTAGTACCGAAAATTAACTACTATTGTTTAATAAACAAAGATATAATCCTAACAATGAACGATATACTACAGTCACAATTTACAAAAGACTCTTACAAATTAATACTATGCGAAAACGTACTAACAGATGTAGAAAACACCGCGGACCAATTAGAAATTATCACAAATTACCACCTGGGAAAAACAAATCACAGAGGGATTCTAGAAACATATATTCGGTTAAAAAGACAATACTACTGGCTAAAACTACACGAATATATCCAAAAATTTATCAACAACTGCGAAATATGCCAATTAAACAAATACGAAAGAAACCCATATAAACTGACAGATAATTTAACAAACACACCTAAATACCCATTTGATATTATCCACATAGACACGCTTACATTAAGAAAACGAAAAATACCTTACAATAATTGACGCATTTTCAAAATTCGCCCAAATACACGCGCTAAAAACATTAAACGCGACAGAAATAGTAGAAAAATTACTACAACACTTTAGTCAGTATAAAATCCCTAACGAAATAACATATGACAACGGCACAGAATTCAACAATAATTTAGTAAAAGAATTATTAAAATTATATAAAATTACAGCCCACATGACCTGCATAAACAATCCGAAAAGTAATGGAACCATAGAAAGATTCCATTCGACCTTAATAGAACACCTTAGAATAATAAATCAAAATGAAGAATTAAAAAAAGAAAACAAAATAAATAAAATAAATTTTGCCATGCTAGCGTATAATAATTCTATTAATATTAATTTAAAATTTACCCCTATTGAAATCCTATTCGGAGCGGATAAGGATAAAAACATATTTAATACAAAATCCACAATGGATGATTATATGTTAAATTATAAAAATAAATTAAAAATCCTCCACGAGGAAATAAATAAAAAAATTAGTATTGAGAAAAATAAGTGATTTTTAAAACAAAGGGAAACGGAACCCTTACCAAACCAATTGCCAAATAAAATCCTCATAAAGGAAGGCAAAAGAAGAATTAATAAAATTAGTAAACCGCTATATAAATCTCACATTGCGGAAAATTATAACCCAAAATTAGGAGTAGTTAAAGTAGGCCCAAATAAGAAGCATAAAATTGATAAACTTAAACGTAAACGGCGATATGTTGTAGATGCCGCTGCACAACAAGAGCTACAGAACTCGAACAAATAAAGCAGAACTGTTTAAGTACTGTTAAACTTAAACTTATTTTGTTCAGTGCTCTTATATTGTATTAGTTTAGAGAAAGGACAGACAGGAAGGCAAAGTGAGTACCATATACATTGCTATGTAGAATTTACTGCAAAATTGCTATTGTCTGAGATTTCAGAATATTTTAGAGCAGTATTTAATTGTAGTAGTTTAGATGTACAGAAGTGTAGGTCTCGGAGAAATGTTTTAAAATACATTACTAAGGAAGATGAAGATTATTTAACAAATTGCCGCATTTCAGAGTTGTCATTACGTGCCCAGTGTTTTTATTATTTCAAAAATATGGCGAGTTTTCAGTTTTCTCATCCATTCATTGTAGAACATAGGAATAATTACAAATTTTTAATGAATGTGTATGAGGTGGTTAGATTGAAGACTAAAATTGGGTATTCGTATATTTATCCCGAGATCAGGGTTGATATAGATAGGGCTTCTGATGTATATGAATGGTGGGACACTTATGTTACTAGCAAGTATTATTACAAAAAGAAGCACCTTTATTTATATGGACCTTCTAATGTTGGGAAAAGTACCTTAGTTAAACAGCTTGTTTATGGACTAGGCGATTTGGTGTTTTATGCCCCTAGCTTAAAGTTAAATTTTCCATTTGATTTGTTTAACTGTAGTCACCGGTGCATAGTCTTTGAGGAATTTAATGTTCATAATTGGGACTTTGATTTTCTGAAGAAATTACTTGCTGGTGACTATGTTACTTTGAATCGGAAGTATTGTGATAACAAAAGGTACAAAAATGAATATCCTATAATAATGGTGTCAAACTATCCTCCTGATACATCAGCGGAATTCCATAATCGGGTAAAGGTGGTTTATGCCCATTCTTTTTGGTTGCAGGTACCCGTAGATTCGTGTATTAGTACTACTGAGGATGCCTTTTTTATACCGTCGTCGCCGGTTTCCTCGGACCTATTATCGTCACCGGTTTTATAGATTACGGAGAGGTATAAATTCAAATAAAGTACATACAACTCTTTGTACGTCAGTTCGTAGTTGTGCACGTGTGAGTGGTTGTTTGCAGGATCACCACCATTTTAAACATTTAAATGTATTAAATTATGATTGTAATAACGATAGTAATATATTAACGGGATATAGTAAGCAATTTGGTAAAGCTAGATTGTTATCCGTTTTATGGATTATTGATTTATTTGACATTCATCATATTAGACATATTAATACTGGTCAAAGTAAAAATGTATTTGATTCATTAAGTGGTTATTATAATAGTAAGTATAACGAGGAAAATTTGGCAGGTAGTACTTATCATTTTAATAAAGATATTACTCAAAATGATTTATCTGCTAATGGGCCTAATTATTTTGAATATTTTTATGATAACGGGTGTATTAAGGATGATGTTACGAAGACAACGTGGAATCCTCTAAAAACTAAAGATGTGGGTGAGACAACTGTTGCGCATTTTAAAAAGAGAAATGTTAAACGCTCTACACGTATTAGAATTAAATGGAATCCGAAATGCAATGCTATTGATGCGGCGACTGTTTTACAGGATCATGCTTCTGTTGGGTCGTTTTTAACCGCAATGAAAATAAATAAACCGCCTCCACTTCTGTACATTCGCCCGTTTAATGGCGAACATAAGAATGAAAATATTTCTGACAATAAGCAAATGTTTGCAACGTATATAACGTGCAGGATACGTACTTACTACCGTTTTCGATTCAGTGGAAGATTGTTTAATGAAGTGGTATAAAATTTACAGATGGATATGGATAACATTTTTTACGTTATGGAAAGAAGATATTTACTGTCCACATACATTTTTATCAAATAGTATTTTGTAGTAATTTGAATTACTACTCAGCTAGAATACGTTTCGTTGTCTTCTGTGTAGTTAACGATTTTGATTACGACATCGTTATCAGGGTTTTGGAAAAGTTTCATGCACGTATGGAAAAAAGCATATACAATTAGGTACGAATCGTATAATGTAAAAGATAAAAAAGCGCAAAATATTGGTGGACTTAAATATAATTTGCCTCCTGTAATTAGCATGTCAAACATTTATACATTAGACCATGAGTGTAAATATAAACTAAGACAAATAGGTCTAACTGAATTTTTAGGTGTTGATAGGATGCTATTTGCCAATGAATTTAATAACTAAGAAATGTATATATAAAATAAAATAAAGTATTGTAAAAGAAACAAGTTTGGTTATTTATAAAAAAGGCGCGAACCCGTTCATTAGTATAGTGGGAGATGAATGTATAAAACGTAACGGGTTAAATATATTAGAAATAGGAAATGTATACATATATCTTACATCTCAGTACTCATATTATAATTACAATTTAAGTAGCATAAAAATGGAATATTTAAAATTAAAAGAATATAAAAATAAAATTGTTATAAAAGTAGAAGAGGCTAAATCCTCAAGTAGCATAATTACAAGGGAAATAGAAACCCCCTTAAATATACTAAATTTTAATTTAAATAGAT
Source organism: Triatoma infestans (assembly GCA_011037195.1). Taxonomy (NCBI): domain Eukaryota; kingdom Metazoa; phylum Arthropoda; class Insecta; order Hemiptera; family Reduviidae; genus Triatoma; species Triatoma infestans. Next base: position 98,728 of record JAAEAF010002905.1, on the reverse strand, counting down.
TAACTGCAAAAATAAATAATTTTTAATAACCAAAATAAAAGAACAATAAATGGAATCGGAACAATAATTAAAGCCATTTCCGGAAATTTAGATGCGGAAGATGGAGAAAAATATAATAAATTATTTGAACAAATAAATCAAAATCAAGAAATATTACAAAAACAAAATTTAGAATCAATTAGAGTAAATAAAGACTTGATAGAAAAATTTAATAATCAAATTGATAACATTAAACATAATGAATTAGTATTAGAATCCAGAATTACACAATTAGAAACATTATTTAAGAAGATATAACATGGAAAAATATATTACTTATTAAAGACACAATAAACCAAATAACATTATTAACAATTAATTTAATTGAAATTATGGCTGAGCTAGAAACCAGCCTAACATTTTGTAATTTAAATACACTACACAGTTTAATAATAACAACAACAGAATTAATGAAATTAACAGATCATATAGAAGACACGAACTTCTGGGACAGCACGTCTCAAATTTCGAGTCATTGTAAGTTACAAAATAACCCAAATAGAATATCTATTAGAAATACCCATCAAAGGGATTCATTATTGTAAAACAAATTATGTAGAAGCAAATAAGTGTCTACTAAATATATTGTTAAACCATAATAATAAAGATTGCACATATCATAAGGTAAATGAAGGGTTTGTAATAATAAAAATTGAAAACTCTAACATTGCAATCATTGTAAGTAAAGAAATCAAACAACTAAAAATAGAGTTTAAAGATTTCAAAAAAACAAATAGAAATTACTGGAATATACAAATTCAGAATCGATAAGAATTGTAAAATTAATGATTATAATTTAAACCATTATGCAACAAAAAATAAAGAAATGATCTTTGAAAATTTAAAATTAAATCAGTTCAGCAATAAAAGTATTGCGTTAAAACAGATTAGTAAACAAAACATTTTATTTAATGAATTACCAAAGATAAATAATGTAAATATAAACAATAGTAATCATTCAATTATTAATACGGTAATAATTATAATATCAATAATGATTGTAATCTGTATTATTGTAATAAAATATTACTTCTCACGATGTAGCAAAAACTCATCGGAGATAAGTTCTAATTCACAGGAAATCAAAGATACCAGGAAGCCGACAGGAAGTCTAGTGACACCTGGAGTCCCCTTTTAGCCTGGGAGGAGTTAGATAGACCGTCATCATATTCTTATCTGAGGTGACTCCAGTTGGTAAACAACGACCCACGCATTCTTCAAATTACTATATATACATGTACTTATAATAAGCGAGAATTCTCACACATTTGTCATTCATGATTGTGCTACTGTAATCTGTATTGTTAAATAAACTTGTTTTTTTTAAAAAGAGTTTTCCCCTAATAAAAAGCATAACTTATACGATTACGAGTCCATCAACAAATAATAATAGCCGGACTGATTCACTACGGAAACGACTTAGGCGTAGATTATGGAATTTGTCTACCTGGAATGTGCGAAGCCTTTACCAGCCGGGTGCCAGTCGCAGGCTGGAGAAGGAGTTAAAGAAATATACCAATCTGATATCATGGCGTTGCAAGAGATTCGCTCGAGAAAATCAGAAATAGAACTAAAGAATTAGATAGTCTTCAATAGTGGTAGCTCGGCTAATAGTACACTAATAACAGTAAACACCTAATTTTAAGGTTCCAATCAGTTAATGAAAGAATCTGCACGTTACGAGTAAAAGGAAAGTTCTCAAATATGACTTTAATTAGTGTGCATGTATCTACTGAGGAGTCGATTGGTTTAGAAACCACAGCTGGCATGAGGTTACAAACGATAATGGTTTGAGAATGATTTTGCCACCGGCAAGCGCTTGAAGGTTGCTAGCACCTGTTTCCCATACAAAAGGATCCACATGGAAACCTGAGTCTTACCAGACGGTTTGACGAGAAACCAAATCGACTATATGCTAATTGATTCCCGTCATGCTACCAGCGTGCAGGATGTAAGAAGCCTCAGAGGGGGGAACGTTAATTCTGACCATTTTCTGGTCAGGGCTAAAGTAGTACTAAAATTGGCCACCGGAACCTGGAGCAAAAGAGATAAAAGGAAGCTGTACCGCTCGGATAAACTGAAGTCTGAGCAAGTAAGGGATGCATTTGGAAAAAAATAAATGAGCGATTGCAGGGCAACTCTGGTGGAGCGACGACATATAGAGATGACACTATAGATGCAGTGTGGAATAGAATAAAAGAAGCTTTACAAGGCGCAGCCTCGGAGGTAATATAAAGGAGGGAAGGAGCGAAAGGGTTCTTTCGGAAGGAATATAAACGAACCTGTACCGACTTGCGTGCACAGTCGTAAGAAATTACGTGACACAGCAAGTAAGTGTTATTTCATCACTCTTACCATAAACAACGAGGAATTATCTGATGTCAGACAATTGTTTATTGACAGTCTTTTTGACGTTAGTGGATACTGTTGCTCAGTTGAAACCGAATCTTGTGGCGAGATTATTAAAACGCATATTCACGCATACGTGGAATTTAAAGGTAAAGTTTATTTTTCACAACTTAGAAATTATATTTCAGAATGCTTTCCTGATATGAGATTTGATCTTCAGAATGTTAAACGTAAAAAACAATTACTTGTATATATAACGAAACAAGATACAAATGTTTATACTAATATATCAGCTAGTAAATTAAGTTTTCATTATCAGTTATCTAAATGGGCAGTTGGTAAAGAGAATTTTAGTGTAACTGGACCCATTTGTCGTAGAGCACAGAATAATTACAAATTTATTGAACGATATCATTCAGAGAGTGTTAGAGAAAAATTTTATAGTTATATATGGCCATTTGTAAATATTTTTACTGCCGAGTTGTAGTAGGTAAATTTAAGTCTGATATGTATCTGACAGTGGCAACACTGCTTACTTAGTTGTACTAGTTAGATTGCATTATGGTCGAGTAATGTGAGTAAGCTTTTATGTTTTTATAAACTGTTTATGTTTTATGTAATATTTATGTATTTTAGAATAAATTGAAAGTTTAGTTATTATTAATTGTTTTAAGCCAACCATTTTTATTTACTTTTAAATTTTACAATTACAACATCAGATGTGGGGTAAAGGACTCGTAAGTTATTTATTTTCTTTTAAGTGTTGAACAAAATGAAGCTTGGTGAAATTAAGAAAGTAGAGTCAGCCATCATGGCGGCTTCTGTAAAAGACGCTAAAACATTTTACCAAATAATTTTTGGACTTGATGAAGGGCGTCTTAGCAGAAAAAAGCTTAAAGAATTTGAAGGTTTCTACTAAATTACTAAATAAAATTGAAGAATTGAAAGACACATTTTCACTAGTAGAATTGAAAAGTGCTATGAACATTTTAGGTGTTCAAATACACCCTACTATGTGACTTCTGAATTGTGTCGATGTTAAATAACATTAGTTTGTTAGATAAAGAATCAACAGCTGAAGTAGAAGATGTTGAAGAAGAAGAAAACAGCTGTAATGTAAATCAACCAATTTACGTTTCATCAAAAGATGTAGAAGAAAGCCTTAGATCATTCACAGGGGAAGATATTATTTTTAGTTCCAGAAAAAATGGAAAACCAAATTATCAAACAATATCACGATGACGTTGGCCATTTAGGTATTGATAAAGTTACGGAGTTAATTTTAAGATCATATTGGTTCCCAAAATTGCGGGACAAACTTAAAGATTATATTTCCAATTGCATTAAGTGCATAACTTACAATCCCATTTTAGGAAAGAAAGAAGGGGAGTTACATATTATCCCTAAAGGAAAGTGTCCATTTTTCCAATTACATATTGACCATTATGGCCCTTTAGAGAAAAGCTCACAGGGCAATAAATTTATATTTGAAGTTATTGATGGGTTTTCAAAATTTATTAAGCTATACCCTTGCAAAACGACAAGTACAAAAGACGCTATTAAGTATTTAAAAATATATTTTGACACATTTAGTAGTCCGATTTTGATTATTTCAGACAGAGGTTCTACATTTACCTCTGATGCTTTTAGGGAATTTTTAAGGTCATATGATATTCAACATATTTTAGTAGCCACAGGAACGCCTAGGGCTAACGGACAGATAGAGAGGAGTAATAGAGACATAACCCCTATGTTGGCAAACATTTCTCCTTCTCTAAATAAGTGGTATACGGTTATTCCTGAAATAGAATTTGCCTTAAACAACACGGTAAATCGTTCTCTCAAAGACACTCCCAGTCGTGTATTGTTTGGGGTTGACCAAAGAGGTAAAGTTAATGATGTTTTAAAAGAGTTCATTGATGAAGTAAACAATAATGAACAAGACTTAACCAGTATTCGTAATGAGGCAGGCAGAAATATTGAAAAGTCACAGACACAAAAGAAATTAAACTTTGAAAGTCGACATAAGTGTACAAGAAAGTATAAGGAGGGTGATTTAGTAATGATCACTAATTCAGATGTAACTCCAGGTGTCAACAAAAAGTTGATTCCTAAATTTCGTGGGCCCTATGCTGTAAAGAAAGTTTTATTAAATGATAGGTACTTGATTAAGGATATTGCAGGCTTTCAGGTCACTCAAATTCCATTTGAAGGAATTTTTGAGTCTGGAAGGATGAGACCATGGCAAAGTATTTCTAACTCTTCTATTAAACTATAGTAAATTTGTATTTATTTATTTAATTAATGTAAATTTTAATGGTATATTGATAAATATCATGATGATCGAGGGCGATCATGGTCAGATTTGGCCGAGTTGTAGTAGGTAAATTTAAGTCTGATATGTATCTTGACAGTGGCAACACTGCTTACTTAGTTGTACTAGTTAGATTGCATTATGGTCGAGTAATGTGGAGTAAGCTTTTATGTTTTATGTAATATTTATGTATTTTAGAATAAATTGAAAGTTTAGTTATTATTAATTGTTTTAAGCCAACCATTTTTATTTACTTTTAAATTTTACAATTACAGTGTAGATAAAATAGTAAAGTATACTGATCGTAAATACAATACTACAAGATTTCGCAAACTGTATCGCCGGAGAAAATTTGCTGCAAAGTTTAGATCTAAATTAAGTGGAAAACCTATTGTCTATAAAAGTATGAAATCTTATAAATGTAATCGAAAATTTGCTTATGGTTTTGGATTACATTCCTTAAATTTTTATAATGAAACCAATTTAACAACTAATAATGGTGAATATGATGAATTGAAACAATATTTGAATAAATATAAATTTTTTAAAGTAAAATCTGTAGCTTTATATTTTAAAAATTTTACAACTTCTTTTTACAATGTAATTAATCATAACATGGATTCAACTCAACGTTCAGAGGTAGCTTCATGCTTGTTTGCAGATGCAGCAGCATGTGATAAGTTAGCGGATATTTCACAATGTAGAGTTAACTTCAGTAGACAGGTCAATATTCCATTACAATATTTCGACTTATATGGCTCCGAAACATGGACGCTTACTGCAGCTGACAAACGCGCACTTCGCTGCTGGGAAAGAAAAGTGCTACGAATTATTTATGGTCCAGTAGCGGAAAATGGCACATACAGGAGCAGAAAGAATGCAGAGCTGATGGCGTTGTACCAGGAGGCAGATTTAGACCAAAGTATAAAGATTGGGAGAATGCATTTGCTAGGGCATTTTCACCGGATGGAGGAGGGGAGAGCTCCGAGGAAGGCCTATGAAGGCCACCCTGGTGGTCGTAGGCCAAGACTGAGATGGCTAGAGAAAGTGGAAGAAGATCTAGCTAGGTTACAGATCGGACAATGGCAGAGGGAGAGCTACGGACAGATCCCACTGGGATCAATTAAAGGTGTGTTGTAGGTCCTACAGGGCTGTAGCGCCAAGGAGTGAGTGATGAGTGAATGAGACTCCTAATTCGTGGTGAAAATGACTCATCTAGGGGAAGGAGACGCCAAAAAAATAATACCTGGTGAGAACAGAATTGAAAGGATAAGAAAAATGATGGAAGTAAGAGGGTATATTACCGGGAACTTAGCGAAGAAGAAACTGAGTTGGTACGGTCATATGAGGAGGATGGCACCAACTAGATGGCCAGATAGGATCTACGGATGGGCACCGCCACGGAGAAGAAAGAGAGGAAGGCTACGACGGACATGGGAGGATGGCGGGTCGCGGGTTGGCTGACCATGACTGGGTAAGACAGGGAGAAGTGGAGAAGTGTCTTGGCCTGAACGGTACGGTCTTACGAAAAGGAAGAAACCAATATAAGTATGTAAATCAAGACTACCCGCTAAAATGCTAGTTTTGGTCCAGTGCTAATGTACTGACTTCGGACTCACTTGGGGGTGGGGTGTCAGGCTCACCTGATTCAATTATTGTATAGAAATATATGAAGGTTATATTTTGACCTTATAATACAAATAAGGGGATTACTCATAGGGCTGTAATTGTTTTGCTATTAATAATTATCTTTGGATATTTTGGGTTTTCATTCTAATCAATTATACGTACGTGTAATATGTCTTTCTGCTTATTAATATTCAGAAAATATAGTTATTGTTCCACAGTAAGGCTGGTTGCAGAATTAGTAGAAAATTCTATAAATTCAACCAATTTTTTTTTCCCAATGTTAATTTCAGTGTCGAGGAATCAATCTTTTAGGACCAGGATCAAGGGAAACAAGTATCCTTCGGACAGAGCCGCTATATACACAGTCAGTAAGAGGTAATCCAGTTCAGCAACGAAAATCAAACCGAACCAACAGCCCACAGAACGAGTGCCAACCAGCAGCATATGAAGCTTGCAGCCAATCCCTGCAAAAATAAATTTGAAAAAATAAAATTTAATAAGATGATACGAGGGTCATTCAACAAGTAACGAGACAAATCGCTGTAGAACAGAAACGGTTTGTTTAATCAATAAATAGTTTCAGTACGTCAAGTTGCCATCCTTGTACTTAGTTTCTCATCAGCTGTTCGAGAATATTTGGTATGCATAACCTCAAATGTATTCAGTTGACAATGGCGGGTCCGCTCGAGCATTGCACCTCGGAAGAACAACACTCAATGATTAGATTTTTAATTACAGAGGGTATCAAAGGTATTGAAATCCACTAAAGAATGTTGAAAGTGTACGGGGAATAATTTTTTGAACCGTTCGAATCCTTACAAATGGGTAGAACAGTTTAAAAGTTGCTGTGTAAGTGTATGTGACGAGCAACGAAGTGAACCAACAGCCCACAGAGCGAGTGCCAACGCAGCATATGAAGCTTGCAGCCGGTTAAAGTTGCAACTTCCTCCCTCGATTCTCGCATTAACGTGTTAATTCAGGGCAAGAGGCTATTACTGTTGAACTGATAGCTGAAGAAGTGCACCCTATAGGAAACGTCGTAGACTGCTGACTGAAGGCGTGATTTTGCTTCATGACAATGCGGCACACTTAACTCAAAACACTTCAAAAGTGAGGTGGGAGATTCTTCTACAACCCCCCCGACAGCCCCGACTTCCCCCCCTATCGAACTTCCATTTGAAAATCAATTTGTTACTCAAGAATAATGAACCATATGGGCTATGCAAAAAAGATCAAACTACTAACATATAAAGAGAAAACAACCAGATGGTTCAAAGGATGTATAAAACAAAAAAAATAGATGATATGACCAAATTTCGTATAACAAAATATGCTAGTATTCCTCCACAACTTTATGGTATGGTAAAAACGCATAAGTTACGAAACCCAATTAGACCTGTTGTTAGCTTTATTACCAACCCGACCTATGAAACTGCAAAATTTTTGACGAATATATCAAATAATGTAAGTTCAGAAAAATATAACTAATAACTGGTTAGTATTAAAAATTCATAAAACTAGCATTTTTCACAAAGAACCGAATGTAACGTTTGTTTTTCGATCCGACGCATACTATAAAAAAAAAAAGAAAAAACTGTAAAGGCAGGGGAAACCCTGAAAATTGAGAAGTAGTTTTTACTTTACTGCAAAAAAAAAACTAGGAAATGTTCCCCCTTGGCCGGCTTCTTCTGCAGGGAAAAAACTAGAATTACAAATAGAAAATTAGAATTAGAATTAGAAAAATTAGAGTCAGGTTTAGTTGTAATTAGTTTTAAGATAGTTTAGGAATAGAATAGTAATACATTAGATAGGTACAATAGGTTATAGGTGGGAGAAGACAGCAGAAGGCGATGGGCCCCACAAGCGCATGCGCCCATGGTACCACTGTGTGAAGTGTGACCACTGAAGAGGAGGACCGGACGCGAAGAGAAGAGGATGGAAGAGGAGGAGTGAGGCAGAACATGAGGTTAGGTGTTTGGTACACAGTGAGAACGTGTACATTTTGGTCAGAACTGTGGAGCAGCAGGCGGCTTGGCCGGAGTACAGGAAGAAAATCTGACAGCAACAAACGAAAGGAAAACAAAAAAAAAAGGGAATGCAAAAGTTAAAACAGGTGCCTGTGCATTTTTTTTTCCAACTAATACCAAAAAAAAAGAAGAAATAACAACTATAACAATAAGTACGTGTACGTAATAACCCAGGCCTGGCCAAGGGGGCAAAAAGGGGTTTTTCTTTTATTTTCGTATTGTCAGTTAGAGTGGAATCAATTTTTGTTGGTGTTGTTTTATGTTAAGATAGACGAACCATTTTAATTTTTTTCTAAGGTGTATTTAATTTCTTGTATATTTTATAATTCATTTCTTTTGTATTATTATTTTTATTTTATTTTTGGTTTTGTTATCATAACTGTAAATAAAAGTACAAAGATTTGTGTAAAAAGAAAAATCTTTCTCTTCCCTGGTAAATTTTTGTTTCTAGAAAAAAAACTATTAGATAGCCAAGGTGGAAGCTATTAGTTTGATAGCAGTGTGGCCGAGCGTGTTCAGCAAGTGCCACTACCTACTGCGTAACGTAGGTTCGACTCCGATAGCTGCCCTCCTTCTCTTTACTATATATTTTTTTTTTTTTTAATTTTAAAACTCCTTCCCACAGTTCAATCCTTCAGCAGATTTTTGATATCCTTTACTTTTATTTATTAATTTTTTTTTCTTTTCCTTTCATTTAATTTTTATTACCGCCCTTCCCCTATCCTTTAAATTCCTGGTGTGCCCCGCGGCTATAGATGCCCTCAATTAAATTTTACCTTTAAAATTTTCTTTTCTTCTTTCCTGGTTGGCCCCGAATCCCCCCTTCTCCAGTGAGCGGCCGGAAAACTTTGTTACCCTGAGGAGTGAGTGTAACAATTTGACACCCAACTTGGGGGCCTAGAGGTAAGTCAGAAGATAAAAAGAAAAATATACGAATAGACATAAAGAAGGATTTATAAAATGACACTGTAATAACAGATGTACAAATATATGGATAAGATATGTGTCTCCAGTCTTATCTGAAATATTTATAAGTATTTTTATATTTGCACGAAGGATCGCAGATTTAAAAGAAGAAGTATAAACAAGTTAAAACCAAGATTAAAACAAAATAAATGGCAAGAAGAAGACTGAAATAAATAAATAAATAAATATAGAGCAAACTAAATTAAATAGTATTTAAAAATTAAGCATTGAGGGTGAATGCAAGCGGAGGATACACTGCTTAACTTGACGGTTTATTTGAAAATGGATGTATATAGATTAATTAAAGAAGAAGTGCAGTATGAATTGAAGATCAGAGGCTTGAAGAGCGAACGCACATGTAAGAAAGAGATTACATGCGGTGGCCAAAAATGTCCGCACAGATCCAACAGTTGTAGCCCAGTTAGATGTTCCCTCTGAGTTGGACAGATGCGGGAAGAAGTTCCTTGTAATAAATCAGGCTATTGAAGACGCAGATGAGGAAACAGATGCCAATGAATATAAAAAATGGGATACCAGATTATGGCATTTGTACCAGAGGCTAAACCGCCTCCCTCGGATAGAGACGTACAAAAAGCAAATAGAGGAGCTCCAGGAAAAGGTTCATAACTTATGGAGTGAGGTTAGGGAAGCCGCGCCGAGCACATCGATCCAGAAGAGTGTCCCACTTTCAACGGAAATGTTTCAAGCAGGCACACAAGGACGTTTGACCGGAGGGGATAGTTGTGGTGAGAGTGATGCCGAGGAGCAACGGCAGGAGAGGATACCACCCCCCACGGAGCCAAAACCCGAAATAAACTTACGCCACTTTGACTTTTTGTCAATGTCACCGGCAACCCGTGAGACACATCAACCAATACCAACACATAGTTACACTCGAGACCCAAAATTATATAAATGGGGGCTCAACTTTTCAGGAGATCCTGGAAGTTGTTCACTAGCTAATTTTTTAGAAGAGGTTGAGGAAAGAATGGCAGCAAGAGGGCTTACCAAAGAGGATCTGTTTCGGGGAGCAGCCGACCTCCTAACGGGTACAGCCAAGATTTGGTATCGAGCGAATCGGACTCGAATGACTTCTTGGGATGATTTGGTCAGGAACCTGAGAATAACATTCCTGGATCCCGACTATGATGAGAGGCTTCTACAGGAGATTCGACGTCGCACTCAAGGGACAGACGAACCACCCCAAATATATATAGCTAAAATGAAGTGCCTGTTCCAACGTCTCAGTGAGCCGTTATCTGAGGCTCAGCAGCTCAGAATTATAGAAAGGAACATTAAGAGAGAGCATCTTCCTTTCTTAGCGCAAGCAAATTATAACAGTATAGATGATCTCGAGCGATTCCTGGTCCGGTTAGAGTCGTGGACGCAGAGAGCAGAAAGATATCGGGAACCATCAATCCGAGGGCTTCTAGAGCGGGAATTGAATTTTACCTTTAAAATTTTCTTTTTTTCTTTCTTCTTTCTACCGCTAGCTCATGGTTAGCCCCGAAACCCCCTTCTCCACTGAGCGGCCAGAAATCTTTGTTACTCTGAGGAGTGAGTGTAATAACTTGCCAAACATGAAATTGGCATGTTTTTTCACACAAAACATGAATAAAATGTTTGTTTTTCAATCAGCTACATATCAAGCAAGGAAATCCCGGAAAACCTAATTCAGATACTGGAATCTTACAGAACCTAACCTAAACCAACGCCACTCAGACAAGCAAACAGCTACCTTTTCAATACCAACAGCCACCTTTCCAGTACAACTACCACCTATCCAGTATAATATTGTAACGTTTTTCCCTTTGAACTAGCTACTGCAACTAGTTCTAAGTGGGTTCGTTTAGATAAAATACTCTAAACTTCAATAAGACAAACACCAATTTGTTGTTTTAGACAATAAATTACAAATACAACACTTAATAATAATTAATTCAAGTTTAAACCAACAAAAGTTCACTTTGTTCACTTTTCACAAACGCACTCTTCGTTTATAACAGCATCTCTCCAAACCCTCTGTTATCCCACTATTTGTGGAGAAGGGTCTAGAAGGTTATCGACTGTTCTAGAAAGGGCTAGAGCGAGCCGCAAGCGCTTTCTAGCGGCCACTAGGAGAACTTGAGGTACCTGCTTTCTCTCCTAGATGGCACTAGTGGCTGCATTACAATATATTATATTACCCACAGATTATTTTATTTTCTTATTTAAATTGACTTTGACCTTTAGCTATGTCCTTATTTTGTAATTTTTCAGGCAACCACCGAAAGCATTATCTTCTTTGCCAAACTGCAACCATGGTGACACTAGTAATTTTAGATGTAATTTTAGATGTAACGTCTATGTAGGACGTTAGAAGAATTCATCCACATTATTTTACAAAGGTAGCAGTTTGGAAGCAAAGAAAAATTTCATCGTACAACATATGACTGTTTCAACTGTAAGGAGAAAAAATGTTGATACCAACTACGTGTTGCTCCAACAGTGAGAAGGAGTAGTAGTAAATATTAGAGTGTGCCGTTATGTATTTATAGATATTTCACAAGAAAAAAGAGACAGGTTACAAAGATTGTGTGCCAAGTGTCTCAATGAAGGTGTTAACTCTAACTGAAACTCGAGGAGGACCTCGTAAGGTTGAGAAATATGGTATAAAAAAACAATCAGTAATAGATTTTATAAAAACATTTAAACCAATCCAGAACCACTACTGCAGAAGCAAAATTAACAAAAGGCAATATCTTGTCCATCACTGAAAATGTTCAGTGAAAAAAATACAGATGATGAGCTGGCAGTTCAATATGAATTTTTAGGTCCATATTCAATGATCATTTTAACATTAGTTTTAGTGCCCCCTATACTGACAAATGTTCAACTTGCACTTGGTTTAGAAAATTCGGATTAGTGTGGAAAAGGATTTAATGAAAAAATAAGATCTTGAAATAGAACTCAAAGTTCATAACACCAGGGCAAATATATTTTCTTTGAAAAATTACGTATCCAAAAAGAAGGTGAAGTATTATTATCATATGATTGCCAAAAGAATTTGGTACTGCCAAAAAATTCCATACCAAGAAGCCTACTATCAGTGACAGCTATATTTACACAACTTTACTGTTTGCCAAGGTTCTTCAGCTACTTCACAAACGATCACGTTTGGACAGAAAATGAGTATGGAAAAAGGATCTGTACAAATCGCTTCTGTTCTATACGACCAATTAGGTTATAATATGAAGTTCGATGGTGTCACCACAATCCGCTTGTTTTCTGATGGCTGTGGTGGCCAAAACAAGAACATTACTGTACTGTACATGCTGTCACACGGGCTACTAAACGAAGCACCGCCTACAGTAAAATAAATATTTTTATACTTTCCGTTCGTTGGCCACTCCGGATAGAGTTTTTGGTAATCTTGAGAGGATGTTCAAATCCAAAAGTGTTATAGAAAATTCTGAGCAATATTTAACAGAATTCAGAAAACTAACTGCTATTGTTTTCTTTTAGGATCTGAAACTTACCCATAAAGGATTGGAAGCAGTCTTCAGATAAAATTATGAACAAAAAAAATACAAACTGGCAGTTTCAGTTTCAGAAGTCTAAAAAGATAGTTTTGCGACCGAACAAAACAAGTACCAAACCAAGTCATGGTGAATCTTTCTACAACTTGAATGTTGCCTTCCTAAAAACCTTTGCAAAAAGAAAGGAAAAGTTTAAAGAACAATGAACTGCCTGAAGTAGCAAAAGGAGTTGTGGTCAATGAATCCAAAATAAAAGATGTAAAGAAGCCGATTACTGCATCTTCATTATGTTGACGAATGGGAAAATAATGAAAGACTACAATTTTATAAAAATGTTTTCATGCAACAGCAAAGTGTTGCTATCAATCCAATGACCCAGGATAATGTTGAGGATACTAACTTTGATTTAATCGAAGATAATGATGAAATTCCAGTATAATGCCTTTTGATTTATCTTACTTCTGAATATTGTGTCTACATACTGTATTTTAAGTTGTTTATATTTTTGTTTTCAGTAATTTTGAAATTGCATGGTACAATCATTTTTTTTCATATCTGTTTTGTCTTTATTTCAATTAATTGATATTAAAAGCTTCTTATAATGAATACCATTTGTGTCTTCACTGCCTTACTCCCTAGAAATAACAGGTTTTGCAATTGAATATGGCTGGCTTTCCAGTATCAAAACCAGTTACAAACTAACTGGAGTTGCAAAACACGTTATTTCCATTTTATTTCTGTGAATAACTAATATCTAAAAAAAAACAAGAGGCATACCTTTACAGCTTTTATGACATAATATTTGAGAATTTAATATATTTAAAAAAAAAAAATTTTCATAAGTTTATCATAAAAATCAAAAACTTAACAGGTTTTTTTTTTTGTATTTTGCTAAAACTTTTCTGAAGTGGAAATAAAGCATTTTGCATCTGGGCTACTCATTTAATATAGCTTACTACAATTTCACCCTCACTCCAGAAAGGGTGGGTTCGGATACCGTCAAAATGCACGCAGTTAACCTTTCTCCCAGTATTTGATAAACATGTTCGGTAGGTAAGTTAGGTTTTTTTTTAGTATTCTTTTAACTAAGTTCTAATATCATTTTAACAAAAGTTTGTCTTTTAGGGTTGGATAAGACTCCCTACTTGTTTATAAAGTACGATATTTTTTTTTTTTTAATAGACAACTTAATAAATGACAGAAAGGAGTGTTCTCAAGTATCAATGTACGATGGTGCACTTAATTTGATAAAACAATTCATTAATATAACTAATAACAGCTAACCTTATAACATATAACCTTCACATGTTACAGATGACACTAAATAAATTTAAATCTTCGCTGATATAATAAAAATTTCATAGTAATTATTACATCACATTTTTAAGCATAATAATAATTATATACATAAAATTAACAGCAAAATATCCCACATTCGAATATATTCAAAAAGATATATAATACTGACCAGTATAACGAACACACAGTCGTCTAATTATAGAACACGGCTCACTTCAGTTAGTCCACCACGAGAGCCGATCGGAGCATGGTGTAGTACTATTCTCAGTAAGTTTTTCTTTAAAATTAAAATTCATAATACATAATTAACCAAAATAAAAAAAAATAGTAATTTATTTTTACTCCTGTCTACAGGCCATGGTAAACTCCAATCATAATTAATACAGGCATAACTATTCTTTTCCATAAAGTAACCACGTGGTGCTCTCATATACTGAGGCTAACATACAATCGACATCATATTTTAAATAAATAATTCAATACTGACAAGACTCTTTGAGTTACATTTTCAGCATAAAATAAGAATATGGAAAAAAAATATAAAAATAAATTATTAATCATGGACGAAGCCTCTCGACTAATACAATATTTTACAAGGTAATTAGTTTGTTGGATTTCAAGAGTAACGTTGTAAAACCTAGTTTAACAAAAATATATATAATATGTATATAAAAAAAATTTTTCAGAATGTAAGAGAAATGTACTCCTTGATAATGGCACTTTTAACTAAGTTCTAATATCATTTTAACAAAAGTTTGTCTTTTAGGGTTGGATAAGACTCCCTACTTGTTTATAAAGTACGATATTTTTTTTTTTTAATAGACAACTTTTCCAAGACAACTGAATTTTGTTTTCAGTCAATCGAAATGAGTAAACCAAATATTTTTATCATGGAGGATAAAATAAGGGCGGAGTTTTTTTTAGACACACGACTGAATCTAATGGCGAATCTGTGGAAGAAATATGTTCTGAGGAAGAGGATTACCTTTAATCAAATGATGTTTTCGATGCAGGAGGTGAGGATGTATGTTATGGGTGGGACGACGAAGACAGAGAGGAAAGAAATTTTATTTTAGGAAAGAATTTGGAAACTGTACGGTCTGACAAACCTCTTAAATCAAAATTTTCCAAAACTCTTAAAAGAAATATTGTTACACATCTCCCAGGGCCAAAGAGAGCTTTTTGAAGAAGGGAAATTATTCTTGTTCTTTATAACAGACGAAATGATTAACACCTTAGTTAATCAAATAAAGAAATAGAAAGGAGATGTGAAAAATATAAGACTAAACAATGGTATATAGGAACAAGCTCATTAGAAATTAAAGTTCTACTTGGTTTGTGTTACATGAGTGGTGTTCTGAAGGACTTCAGCTTAAACTGTGCAGACATGTTTTCCACTCTTTATGATCCACCAATTTTCCGATGTGTTATGACGAAAAACAGGTTTGAATTCCTAATAGGATCTTACGTGACGAAATGCTACTCCTGGATGAGGTAGATGTCCATTTAAAATATTTCTGCCAAAAAAGCCAGACAAATATGCAATGCAAAAACTTCCTATTTTGTAAAAAGTATTTCTTATGTTGGAAGAGAGAGACGGTACGTTGCGAATGCCAACTCAATATGTCAATATAACTAATGCCAACTCAATATAACTAAACAACTTGATTTTCCTTTATCCGATCTCCATAATATTAGTCCAGATATTCCGGATATATCCGATCAGGATGGACACAAAGCAGACGTTTCTGATACTTCTAGAGTTTCGGTCAAGAGGAGGAAACTCAGGATAAACGCTATTGGATCTGCTAAAATTGATACTTTTTTCGTCCCCTAAGTGCTTCTGGAAAACAGTCATTACCTCACATTCAACCAGCCTGAAAGAATCACCCTCCGAAATTCATAACACTAGTATATGAGACAGTAACTAATAATAAACAGTATACTAATAAATCTGGTAATATAATTTTTCGTCCACAAGTAAATTACATCTGATAAACTTACATCAATTCGCAAAATATTTTTAATTTTCGTACAGTTTAGGCGAAAATTTCACTATTGACGAAAAACTAGAAGGATTTCGTGGAAAATTTCGTGGATTCAGACAATATATACCCAGTAAGCCGAATAAATATCGCATAAAGATCTATGCACTTGTGGGCACCTAAGTGTTTTACTTGCATAATTTAGAAATATATGCTGGCTTAGAGCCTGAAGGCGAATATCGAGTAAGTAACAAAATTTTTGGAGTTGTTTTGCGACTTTGTAAACCTATGTATCAATCTGGAAGAAATGTAACTTCCGACAACAGGTTTACCAGTATTGAACTTATAGATGAGTTACGAAAAAAGACTCTTTCTTTACTGTTGAAAGAAACAAGCGTCAGATTCCACTAGAGTTTATAAGCAAAGGGAGGAATATTCACAGCAACTTCTTTGGTTTCAAAAAAGGTTGTACCTTGATATCTTACGTTCCTAAAAAAGGAAAGTGCGTAATCTTAGCGTCAAGCTTTCATGAAGATAACTGTATAGACCCTGATAAACTGGAGATAAACAAAAACCTTTTATAATAAAACTAAAGTTGCGTTAGACACCATTGATAAATCGTATGAGTCATATAACGCAGCAAAGAATGTACGTCGTTAGGCAGTGGTTATATTTTTTGCTTTGATTAATATAAGTGGAATCAATGTTCAAATAATTCATTTTGGAAATGATCAATGTGAAAACTCTATTGGAGAAAATTGTTCTGAAAACCGTTGTCTCATGCATTAATTTTACCTTATCTGATTAGAAGAAGTTTAGATACTTCAGGAATGCATATAGATCTTCAACTGCGACTTAAACGTTACAGACCTGTACTTGAGAAACAGGTAAAGAGCCTGGAGACAATGAAGAACCCAATAAACGAATGAGATGTCAGACATGTATATTATGTATATCTAATCCTTATCATATCAAAAGAAAAAACCGCCTTACTTACGTTCCCATGCATTAGAAATAAACACCACCTGCATGAGAGAAGAAGTAAACAACAAGTGGCAAAGAATATAAATACTGCCAACTTGCTATCATCGTCACTCTGAGGCTCTGTTACTTTGACACACATTGTACTTTGTACAGGCTTGTTGCCGTTCTGTTTGTACGCTTTTTCGCTTTTGATAAATAAAGTTTTTTGAAAATAATTTATCAACAGTAAAAATATAATTGGCGCAGTCGTTCGGTCCCTGCAAGAATACATTAGTCCGTTTGGAAAAACACTAGTCCGTTTGGAAACAATAAATCCCAGGATTGCAGTACTACATTGATCAGTCATTCAACCCATTCATCGCAACGCAGATACGAAGAAAAGAAGCTTATCTTTACGGGATCCACAAGTTGGAGGAAGAATACATTTCGCAACTTGACATCGACGCCGGACATAGGGGCATCTTCGTAGTTCTTCTCAAAGATTAGCTGCAGAACCCCACGCAAGCAGAACAACCCCAGGCAACCAGAGACACCGCCGAAGCAGCCACTTCACAGACCCAGCAAGTCTAAAGCCCAGGCAAGATTCCGAGTTGCAGAGAGATGGCTACCACCCTTTTACTTTAAGTCCACCTTTGTACACTCAATACCTTTTATAATTGTTTACGTCAAATGAAAATTGATATTGCAATTATCATTTAAAATTTTGTTTACGCGAACGAATATCGTTGTAGCAAAATTTACCATCAAGCGAAAATTGAAATTTAATTTAATACAAAAAAAATTAATACATGAAAAATGTTAATAATAAAAGAAAAATTTAAAAAAATAAGAAGCGCAAGAAAAAATAATAATGAAATATATAATTTGCGCAAATATAAAATAACAATAATAACAAAAAAGGAAAAGAAAAACAATCGAAAAAATTGTTTTTAAAAACATAATTTACACTATTAATAAAAACATAATTCGTAATTTGTACATTATAACATTAATCATTTATACTAACTGAAATGTGATCGATGTGTTGTGTTGTAGTGATGTAGTAGCTGGTGGCGTGAGCGGTTTAGTAAAGGGCTTGTGTGTATGTTCAAAGAGAAGAGAAATATCAGAAATAAGAATGTAGTAACCACTGCTAACAATAAATATATTCTAATAAAATAATAACTACAAGTTATTGGCAATGAAAGTATAAACTTATTAATGTATTGTGGAAACAAGTTAGATTCATTTTACTCGAGGTTAACGCTTAAACTGGCACTGATGTTTACTGGTAGAACGTCTAGTTTAGACTGTCTTGAATTAATACCTTCTCTTGTTAGTACAAATCTTCCCCTGTGAGAAGTGGTGAAAAAACGAAGCTACCAAAGTTCTGTGAACTCCAAAAGGCAAAGCTATTTAGAACTGTAACTGCAGTCTTCTACCTGGGTGTATCTTTTTTTGCCAGCGAATGTTAGATTTGTCTTGAAGTAATATTTTTCAAATAAAATATATTTCTAGCATCCATCACATAACCATTTGTATTATTCATATTATTTGAACACTAATCATTTTGCATATGTGCAAGTCAGTTAATGAAGAATTTATATTTTAACAGAGAAGTCATCTCAGTTAACAAAGAAGTCATCTCACCACTCTACAACAACATCCTCCACTCCATTAAGTAGACATATTTCCATCCACCCAGCCCTTAGCGCCTTCACCCTACATATTTTCCCCTGCTAATTGCCCTTTTCCTCCTATTTATCAAACTATTCCCATTAATCCGATCCATATTCCAATTAACTTAAAATCCTTATTTATTAAAAAATTTAATTATTATATATATATATATCTATATATATATATATATATATATATATATATATTGTTTGGTTCTTTATACATGTGTTATTATATCAACTCATATTTATACATACTTCATTTGTAAAAGGAAGGAGCAACGTATACGACCCGCTTTACGCGTGCTTATTTTCTAAAAGACGCCAATAGATAGTGCGAATATGCACCTCTCGCACTGGTCAATTAACCCACCTCCTTAAATATCGTACTTAGAAATTTAAGTTCAGTTCATCTCTAACGGTAGGAAGCGTCAGGACACGGCAAATTTACTTACGCTATGAGTTACATTAGTGGAAAGTTGTAGTTTGGTACAAATCTATATTCGCCCGCAATTTCGCGTCATCTTGCCGTGATTAATACTGTTGTTAATATCTCTTTGAGAGGTATCGCCCGTTACCTACATCTTCGCCCGCTAAGGAGACAGGTTGTGAACAAGATAAATTCCAAGTTCCTTCCCGTATACCTGTCACCTATTCCTCTTCTCCTTCACCTAGATCACATCCTGGCTGACTGCGAGCAACAGGACAAAAAGGTAAGCTAATTATACCACTTAAGCATATATATATTATTACAAAGAAATACAGCCCAATTTAATTATTCTAATCGATAATAAGCAATGGGCGGGTCTTAATTTTCTATTAGCTATTACTAGAAGTCGGGAGCGCTACTCTCTTACAATATTAGTTATATTCCTCATGAAAACAGAAACTGATATGAGATATCATAACCTGTTAAGTATTAAAATGCATAACCTTACCTCTTACTGTTATCTGTAAAAATGATTACGGTTAGCTGAGTAAAACGGACCCCAACACCGAGTCAAGCTACAGTCGGCTGTTCGCTACCACTCTTCCTACACTCACATGCTACGTGCATTCTTCCGATTAATTGTAACTGTAATAAATTGTTGAATAATTGTATTAATAATAATAATAATTATACCTAACAAATAATTAAATCTAAGAAAAAAGCGACACGTGCCGAGCAACATACCGCAAGGTGGTATAGAAACTATTGCAAGAACAAAATGAATTAATTATTTGACTAGTTTCACTATGTGTAAGAAGATAATTGAATTTTAAATCGATACTCTCGATGCCATGGATTTCATTGTGACTGTGATGGAAGAGTGGGACGAGCACATTACCGTAGGTAGTGGTCAGCCATGTTGGGGTCCGTCTTACTCAGAATTACCATGATTTCTTCTGAATTATCGTCAGTTACTGTGGATGACACTGATTTATCACTGAATTCAGATTGATTGGAGTCAACATTGGTGAATTCTTCACATTGGATAATGTGGTATTTCCGTTTGGCACACCCCAATCCACAATGATTTGCCTTCCTGTTAACATTTATGTAAATATATTTATAATATCAGATTATCTAGACTTATTTAGAAACTCCTACATTCACTTACTACTGTGAGAGGCAGTATTGCAATCGAGTCAAATTTCTGAAACTGAATTTTTTATCAAAAAGATCTCCTCCTGTATTAAGAAAAATATCTGGTGTGAAACACTCACACGACTTTCTCTTGCTACAAATTATAAATGACAATTTACAATTTTCAATCGTCAAAGTACCAATTTTTACCAAATGTTTACTGAACACAGAGAGTGAGACCAATTGTTTTAAAAACCACTTTTTCGTATTCAAGGGTCCTTAAACCTTGGTATTGCCCCTGAAAATTTTATTTCGAACATTGTCTCTAATGCAAAAATAAAATCATATTTACTTGCTACATGATGAATATGGCGACTAAAACTCTTTAAAGATTAGGAACAGTAATAGCACAGGAATTGCTTACGGAGATAAAGGAGTGATATAAGATGCATAGCTAAATGTTACAATATATATTTTTACTTACATTAAATGGCGAATTTCTAATTAGCCTAGCAATTTCCCAAACTAAAATTTATATAACTCAAACTATTAGTTTGTTTAAGACAACACTACACTACTTTCAAATTGTACTGCACCACATTGCACCCGAAGGAGCATCTTTAAATTAAACCAACATGTTTATAATATAACCTCCACCCAAAACAGAAGACCCCCATCGCCTAGTATCGATAGACTAGTTTTTATCTGTATACTTCATATAAATAGTCTAATGCATCATTTATCCAATTCAAATAAAAAAGACACGCATACAAAAAGCGTTAAACAAAAATTAAAGACAAATTGCTTAAAAAAAAAAATCCATATCAGGGAGAGGCCTCCGAAATATGAATGTGCATTCATAATTGGATGGCACGTAATTAATGTCGTTTTATTTTCTCTTTCTCCTAATGTGGATCAAAAAAGTATTGGCATACCCTGTTTTTTCGTTTATTTCACAAATATGTAAAAATAATTTTTACGCGGCCAGAAACTAACCAAGCTCTGGTCAATTGGCTAGCGTAAAATACCCAAGGGCGAGTTCCAAGGGTAAAAATTCATTTAAGTGGGGCTTAATTGGGCGGGAGCCGTTAGGCTTTCCTATAATTGTGTATATGCTTGCTCCGACAGATAAAATACTGATGTTATCCAGCATTGTGGTCCCAGCCACATTCTCTATTCTTCCTTAACAATTATAAATTGTCATTTATAATTTGCAGCAAGAGAAAGTCGTGAGAGTATTTCACACCAGGTTTTTTTTCCTAATATAGGAGGAGAACTTTTGATAAAAAATTCAGTTTCAGAAATTTGACTCGATTGCAATACTGCCTCTCACAGTAGTAAGTGAATGTAGAAGTTTCTAAATAAGTCTCTAGATAATCTGATATTGTAAATATATTTACATAAATGTTAACAGGAAGGCCAATCATTGTCATTTTCATAAAAATTTAATTTGAAGAAAGTCAGGTTGAGGCAAGTATGTCTTTTCTTGCCTAATTATTTTTCCAGGGCATATACTATGTAGATTTGCAGTTACATGTAACATTTGTAACTGGATAAATAAATAAATACATAAATCTCTACTATGCTGAACTTGAAAAAAACTACTATGCAGTATGAAAAAACTAAACAGTTGTCAGTGAGGGGACAATTTTGTAAATTTATAAAAGATAGAGTTTTAATAAATGTTATATTATTAAACAAGGAAATAAAATAATAATAAATGAATGAAAACTTTCTTATTTTTAAATGTATTATTAAATTATTGATATGAAGTGAGCTGGATAAACTGGCGGCACTGATATCATGTGGTTCATCTGTTTGGCGCTTAAATAGATGACATAACCTGAGATCGTCCAGATAAATTACCACCAGTACTGTTATAATAGTTATTCATAAATTCTGGTATAATAACTGTAAATTCATATTCATCTAATAGTAAATTTATAAATTTCTAGTTTAATTAAATTGACAACATTATCAATATGGCAGATACAGTTATAGAATGGGACAGAATTTATACACTTTTAACCAAGTATTATAGCGAAGTAAATTTTTCTGAAAAGATAAATATTGCTGATAATCTAGTAAATATAATTTTAACTAGTGACTGGGGATGTATAAGTGAAATACCTAGTAGTTTTGTTATTGAGGACTTAGAGGAAGTATTGCCGGATACTGCTGATAAAGGTAAAGTTTCTATTACCAATTATTTTAAAACATAAAATTGAAATATAGCTTTCCGTAAAAGAATGGGTGTTGAAACTCTTTTTTGTGGTTATCAATATAATTTTTGCGTACCCTCCAAGGAGTAAAACGCTGTCTTAGTGTTTTATGATGGCAGACTTTAAAGCAATGGATTTATACAGTTTGAAGGGTAAGGGTGATTGATTCATGTATGATTTAAGGTGATGTGATTGATTCATGTAAGAAATGGAGTTGTAAAGTTGTAAGCACATTTTCGATTAATACCTTTATAGAAAAGTGTTTGTAACGAAAAGGAAAATCTATGCAAAACAGTGTACGATTTAGATATACGTGAGGTTAATTTTTTTTATTTCTTGCATGCGCTTCAATAAGAATCGGAATATGTAAACGCAGTAAGAGAAAGCGTTTGAATATTTCACACCAATTTTTTTTTTCCAGGTTTATTAGAAAAATTGACAAAAACTATGTTGCGGATGATAATGGACGAGCATCTGGTGGACCGAGTGGTCAAGCTCACGTACTGCCTTCTCTTTCTCGTCACCAGCATTCCAAAACCACTCATGAAAGACTGGCTGTTTTTATCCGTCTTATCTGAATATATTGAATTGTTCAAGTGTAAGTATTAATTATTTTAATTACAAATTTTAACCAGCGGTAGAAACTAATACATATATACTGATTGTTATTTGGGGGCTCTTGGTTTATATTTTAACATCTTTGTTCTTCCTCGCACTGGCAACATTTATTCCAAGCGATTGAACAGTTCAGTCGCTATAAAGTTGCCCTTCAGCTCTTACTGATGATTAAAAAAAATCTGGTGTGATATACTCACACAATTTTCTCTTATTCCAGTTTTCAAAATTGTGATTGACAAATGTTATAGTTAGTATACCAAATTTAATGAAATTCGTCAGTGTTTTTATGTAGAAAATTGAAAAAACTGTTCAGTAAAAACGCACTTCCGGTTTATTAATTTTCTTGAAACTCGAAATTTTAGCAATCTATTTATTTCTAATTAATTTTGTTTGGATGGTAGTTTGTATAATCAACTACGATAGCATATTAGAGAAAAACAACCCCACCAAAAATCAAAAACCCCCTTAAATTACTTACCAGAAGAAGTGTTACAAATAAAAGTTGCAGCATTTTATATGTGTAGTTCACATTCCAAGTTTAATGAAAATAGTTGGAGTCGTTTTAGAGAACATAGCAGAAAACTGAAAAATTCTTCGTAGTAAAAGCGCACTTCCGGTCATCCGATTTTTTCCAAATTCGGAATTTCAACAACATATTTAATTCTAATTAATATTATTTAGATGATAGTATTGTGTAATAAACTGAAATACTACTTTAGAGGAAGCCGTAACCCCACCCCTCTCCCACAAGAAGCCTTAAATGAATTTTCCCGGGGAAATGTTCAAATAAAAGTTATAGCTCTTAGCATGTGTAGTAGATGTGCCAAGTTTCAGGAAAATCGTTATATCCATTTTTGAGAAAATCGCAAAAAAGTAAAAAAAAAAATTGATTAAAGTGGTACTTCCGGATACCCACTCACACATATACAAACAATTTTCTAAAAACCACTTTTTTGGATTCAGGGGACCTCAAACGGATATTTCCGGTGAAAACTTGATATCAAAAATTTGACACGATTACAATACTTTCTCTTACTAGAAGTAAGAGAAAGTAAAAATAGTTATGTAGTAGTGATTGGCATTTATAGCTCGGTACAGAATGAATTTCATAGAAGTATCATTAACAGTTTTGTAAAAATCTGGTGTGTTACACTCATCGGATGTTTCTTTCTCTGATTAATACAATTTAATCAAGAAATTGTCTTTAAAATTGCAACGTTACAATGGTTAGTTTGGCTGGACATAAAAATGGTAGTGAGCATTTTATTTGTATACCTGACCGGCCTTATATGGTACGCTGTATGTCACAATGACAAGTGAAAGAAAGACGAGTGAGTGTTTCCAGGAATATTGATTTTTAGGGAATTATGTGGTAACTGCAACGGCATACCTTTCCTCTAAAGTACCAATTCAGTACAGTAAGTGTATGGTTCTACCACCTGTACATTAGAAGTATTCGTAATAATTCCAAATTTGAAGAAAATGGTTAACCAGAAGTACGACCGGTTGTAGTAGAAGGAATTTTTTTTAGAATTTTTGAGAATCGAAAACGGCAGTAGGGATTTTTTTCTGGCCCTCTGTTGTAGTCTGCAATGTAATCACTTGTACTACCTGTCTGAGTAGATATTTTTTTCCCCACTTTAAGGAATGTAAGAACTTTACAGAATTGGTTTTTTGAGTTTTTTGAATGTTCTCAAATTACATAACAGTTTCCTTTGAATTTGATTACAGGTGAACAGGTCGGTGTTGTTTTATTTAATTTGACAAATTCAAAGAAGACTTGTGATAATATTCCTTGCGGTATAAACATCGGCTCATTATCGTATTCATTTCTTCTGGTATGTATTGTTTATTTCTCGTTTGAAGTTTGTGTGAGTGAAAATGATGCCCACTTTGCAGTGAACGTATTGCATTCGTGTGAGATTTTTGAAATTTGAATTTTCACCGGAAATCATGTTTAAAGGTCTCTGATTTCGAAAAAAAAGGATTTTAGCGGATGATGTATGTGTGAACTAAATATCTCAAAAACTAAAATCGCAGGAAGCTTAAACTTCCGGGACCAACCAAACCATCTAAAGAGTTCGGTCAAAATCCATCAATCAGAAGTGCGACATTGCAACATGGGCGAAACGCCAGTTTTTAGCAATCCACTGACGCAGTCTCAACCCGGAAACTTAGGGTTTTTCATGAAATGGGGCCGCGGAAACCTAAAAGAACTTTACAGAATTGGATGTTTGAGTTTTTTGGAATTTTCTCAAAAACTACTTTAACGATTTTCTTTAAACTTAGTGTAGCCCGCAAGGGGTATCTGTTGAATGCAGTTACTTGGAGAGTAGCGACCCCACGGGTTGCCATAGCTCAGTACTCCATGCACTTCGTCAGAACAGTACACAATACACTAAACTACGTCCACTCTACACTATACAGACAAGGACAAACACAGTACACAAACTAGGGTCTCCGTCCCTAGTTAATTGGCGAAAGCCAAGGGAGAAGGAAGGTATTAGCTCAGTGGTAGCGCGCTAGACTAGCTATGCGGAGGTCTCGGGTTCGAATCCAGCATGCTACCCTTAGATTTTCTCTTCCTAGGAGCCTCTACAACTCACTGTACGGTGATGAGCAATGTTGTCTGTAGGTAGAGAACACTGCTTGGAGGCTGGCTGTGCATTGGAGAGGGCTCCGGGGAGCACAATAGATCTTTCAGGTCGCGGTGCAATAATCCACTCCCTACAATAATCTAGTGGGAGCTCACGGGCAGATATAAACTTAACACTTTTATTTGTAATTTTTTCAGAAAAACTTGTTTTAGGTAATTATACGTTAAATTTCAAATGTTTTATGGGGTTGGATGAATGTTATTGGCAATCTGTTCGGGACTACACGTAATCACTTCTATTAGCTAATTGGATAGTACTTATCCCCTCCATATTTATGTTAGGAAGATGAGTAAAATTTGATGTTAAAAGAAAATTTGACGTTTTATATAATATCATTGTATTAGCAGCCGTAAGAGAAAGTCGTGTGAGTGTTTCAGACCAGATTTTTTCGTAACCAGGCGACTGTAACATTTATTTGGGGTGAAAACTTAATTTCGAAAATCACCATACTTGTTAAAACTGTAAGAGAAAGTAAAAAAAGATAACAGTATTTGTCTTTTGTTTCAGTTTTTAGAAGAAAAATTTAAATGTTTAGAATCAGTTAGTAGACTATTAGTTAACGAAGCGTTTTGCATCATCAGGGACCTATTGATTCTATCCGCACGATCGTCGACTATTGCATACAAATCTGTCTTACTGATTATGAAGATCTTCCCATTGTTATGTCCTACAGATGGCCAGGTGAGCATTTTGCTTTGGTTCTTATTATTACATTAGATGGCAGTAACGTAAGTCTGTGGTCTGCAACTGAGGGCTATTTTGAGACGCCAGATCAGTTGGTGATGTCCTTCCTTGAGTATTGACCACTTCCACTTTGTATGGCTATCCTAGGATTAGTTTTCTAAGATTGTCCTAAAACAGTGGTAAATTGGACAACGCACTAGTACTCAGTAGAACTTCTGGAGCCTGTGGTCCCCGTTAATAAAAACTTTCTACTTATGCATGAAACTCTCGCCCATACGGAGTCCGACGTAGCTCTGAACTTGACATTCACGCTTGGAGGAAAAACAGTGATTATTGTCATAATATCTGGATCCTCGAAAGCGTGGGACCAAGCTCTTAACCTCTCAATAGCAAGCGCCATACAACCACAATCAATCTATGACAGATAAGGTAACCTTCCAATCATCAACATGTTAATATGAGCACAATCTAAAATACGCTAAATATCTATTTGACAGTGTATTACAAAGTCTGTGATATATTTATAAACATTATAATTATTGAAATGGTTTTCAAATCGTCATGCCTTAAAATTATAATGAAATCTTTATACGGCAATGGCCAGAGGAGTTTTATAGAAAAAAAAATTCTTTGTTGCACTACGTTTCGGTACCATTGGTGCCTTTCTTCATGAGCTCTTTAGCAGAAGTTGTTTAAAAGAGCTCCTGAAGAAGGATACCAAGGTACCCGAGCTGTAGAGCAACAAAGAATTCTTTTTTCTTTAAAACTCCTCTGGCCATTGCCGTGTAAACATCTCTATAAAGAGAATAACTATAAAAAAGAGAATAATTGTAAAATTATTACTTTGTGGCAATTAAAGGTAGTATAAGAGAAAGGATGAAATACCAGACCATTTTGAAGCATGATAGCTCTCTGTTTTGTGAAATGGACAGATCATTATGATATGCTCCAGATCTTCTCCTGCGCAACATTTGCTGCAAGTTGCAGTGCTTGATTTATTAATGGTTTGCAAATATTTTGTGCATATTCCGTGGTTTGACCTCAAGTGACAAACTATCTTACACTCTGACTTGTATGTAGTTTGCACTTTAAACCAGGGAGTTTTGCCAACAGTTGGAAATAAGGTTTTTAAATGCTCTTTTCGGATTATTATTATAATTAAGTTGCCATTTCTGGCGACTCTAGAGCTATTATATGTGTTCCAATCGAGTAATGAATCCCGTGGCAGTTTGTTATGGACCCGTTTATTTGAGACATCACCCGTATCAAGGCAGGTTATAACAATTTATTCCCTAAAGACACAGAGTTATCAATCAAATTTAATTAAATAGGCTCAGTGGTTTTCAGATTTTTGTAATTTCATTAAAAAGGTATATAATTAAACTATTTTGATAAAAACTCTGGAATTTCTGATTTTATTATGTTATTTAAGAATAACTTTATTAACTGAAGTTTATATTTCAGATTTGTAAAACTTTATTGTTGGCAATAATGACTTCAAAATTGTATTTAAAATGTAATTGCCCACAAAAATATTTAGAAATTGTTGACATATTTTTTGAAAATATTAAAATTTTGAACGGATTTAAAGGATCAAATGATTTTCATGTAAACAAAGCTTTGTTCTCCGTAGCAATGGAAATAATCACAGAATCTGGAAAAGAAGAGATTGGTAATTATTTAAGTTTTTAAAATTTTTGTCGTTGAAGTATGTTAATATCATCGCATCATTGTGCCCGCTGAAGGTTTCTTACTGCACTGTCGGCCTCCTGGAGGTTCTAGTTACAGACGCTGAGCTGAAGAGGTCTAAAACAAAGAAATCTAAGTGCACTGCTGTCTGGGCTCCAATCCCGGGGATCTCTATCAATATAGTGGTGGTGTAATTGATTGCTAGTCTAAAAGACAGCGCCAAAAATCAAACCCGCCTGAATTTAAAAATAAAAAACTTTAAAGTTCCGAAAAAATAAAAAATAAATCGTTGGAGCCGTTTTTGAGAAAATCACAAAAAAATGAAAAAGTAAAAAACTATTCAGTAAACTGGTACTTCCGGTTGAACGATTTGTGCAAAAAGCTTATTCTCAGAATATTTGAACATTCTGCAATTTTTGTTTTTGAAATATGCTGTCCTGGTCTGCAGTGCAGTCAGTCAGCCCCCCAGGCCACATTTGTTGAAAATCCTCAATAAGCAGAACAGTCTAGCGGATCTTATCTGAATATGTCGCCACAGATTCACATCAAACTTGCTTTTTTTTCTTCTTTTCCAGATAGGCAGTGGCTCTGCACAGTGTGTGAGATGATCTGTTATATTCCGCCTACCTACATTGACAGAGATATTTTGAAAGCTGTGGGATTTTGCACGGAAATAGTGGTAAGATATTAATCTT
Organism: Triatoma infestans; assembly: GCA_011037195.1. Lineage (NCBI taxonomy): Eukaryota > Metazoa > Arthropoda > Insecta > Hemiptera > Reduviidae > Triatoma > Triatoma infestans. The sequence goes on along the minus strand of JAAEAF010002905.1, from coordinate 69,828 downwards.
AATCATAGTTCTACCTGCTAAACTACAGATGTGGGAAAACACACTAGTTTCATTTCCGCATTTCTCAAATTTCAATTGACAAATTTTCTTAAAACTTGGAATTTTTATCAAAAGATCTTTTAGATTTCCGCGGCTATTTTCATGAAAAACACTTGAGTTTTTCGGGTTGGGACCGCATCAGTGGTTCGCTAGAAACCGACGTTTCGCCCATATTGAATGCTCATTGGCCAAAATATTGAGCCATTGCTCCATTAGCTTTCAAGGTGTAACCCTGAAGGCGCCGTCCGGGCGTTATTTCCCTTGTTTTGTAGGGAGTCCCGGCTCTTCCAAGAGAATAAGCTTTTGCTGTATAAGACAGTGGTTAATCGAATGCTACTATATGTCCGTCCTACCTGTAGCCTGGCTTGTCGATACAGTGTCGCTGCAGGTCATGCAAAATAAGTTCCTCAGATGGTAATTCCTCACCCAGTAGTCCTACACTTTTCTACGAACATCGACTATGTTTAAGTAGAAATCAACTGTGCACTGTGATAGGAGACTAATGACTTGCAGGCTATGCTCATGCAAGGAGAGTGAGGAACGCTCTATTATAACAATCGGCTTGCTCCTTTCTTTTTTAAATTTTTTTCCAAATCATTTCTATATAGTTATCCAATAAATAATTGTAATATTTACCTTTAGGAGTTTATATATCTGCTAAAGCTGACATTCCAGGAGTTTTGTAAATAAAGCATTACTTAAAATGCGACCCAGAAAAAGCTCATTGCAAAATGGGTGAAACTTCGGTTTCTAGCAAACCACTGACGTGGTCGGTCTCAACCCGGAAACGCGCGCGTGGTTTTTTTTTTAACATGTGCAATATTTCCTGTTCCAGCATTGAGAAAGTACATTCTAAAAAAAATTCCAAGTTTGTAGCAAATCTCTGTTTCTAACAGAATAGTGGGAATTGCTGTGATTGTTTCACACCAGATTTTCATACTGTTGCATATAATTATCTGATTGCAGAAATGCTATGATGTTATTGAATCATATCTGCTCAGAGTAGTTGATTGTAATCTGTCGGTTGTTGTAAAAGGATTTAAAGAGGTCAAGGTGGAACAGAAATCTGAAAACTCTTACAGGTTAGAGAATTTTATCTTAAAAGCATTTATGTATATTAATATAATGTGTACTTAATAATGCCAACAAAGTTAAACAATGTGTAAATAATTAATGTAACTAAGTAATGCCATGAGCACAAAACTTTTGATTGTAAAATTTATCTTAAAAGTCAGAATTTATACAAAATGTTTGCTTTCCTTAATCCTCTTAGATGGTGGAACCGCACATTGTACTGAGGGGCCATTATTGAGCCTATTGATTTCACTTGCCTTCACTTTTATATCAGCTGAAGAATCTAAACTTAATAAAATGAAGGAAACCATACCTCACCCCCCAAACTTCATTAAATTTAGTTTCTCAGAAAAAAGTGTTTTTGAGCGAATGGCCTGTCTGTGGTCTGTAATGTGCGTGTGTGTTGATAGAATATCTAAAAAAAAAAAGTCACAGGACTCAAACTTGGTATTCCGTTTGGGTACTACCTCTGCATCAGTCACGAAGATTTCGCGCAAAATCCATCAACCGGAAAAGCGACTTTACTAAATGGTTATTTCAGTTTTTTTGTTGGATTTTCTCGAAAATGGTTCCAACGATTGTTTCTATGAAACTTCCTATAATAACTACACACATAAGTGCTTATCACTTTTATTTGGAATATTTTCCCGGGTAAATTGATTTTTGGGGGGTTCTGGAAGTAACGTTAAGCTGCCCTGTGAAGTCCCACTGCAGTACATAATTGTACGGCTCTACCACTATAATAATATTAATATCAATAAGAAGCATGGATAAAATTCCAAATTTGTAGAAAATCGGTTAACCGAAAATCACGATTTTACAGAATAGGTTTTTGAGTTTTTTGTAAGAATTTTCTCGAAAACGGTTACGATGATTTTTTTTTTAAGTTGGAATGTTTGCTGCTTAGATAGAAACTTATCGTTTTTATTTGAAAAAAAAAATATTTTAGAGAGATATTTTAGGTTTGTAAGTTACATTAAATTTAAATTTGCATATGCTTAGTTGATTTTGATATAGAGCGCTCCACATTAGGCCTCTCAGTTATATAAGCAAAATCCCCACCACCGTGTTTATGGCTAGCCTAACTTAACATTGTTACTTTGCAATTATATTAATTAAAGTAAGAGAAAATCGTGTAAATGTTTCACGCTACATTTTTTTTTTTTCAGAATCTTTTCATTGAATAAAAATCTCGAGAATATTTGCAGAATATGGAATGCAATATTACGTATAGCGCAGTATGCGGATAATTTTGATGATTGTTCTACGGACGAAGCGCTGGAGTTTCTACATAGAGTTATTATCACAGAAGCACGTTTAAATGCAATTTTAAGATTGAAGTTTTACGATTACAACTTTGTTAATGATATGGTGAGTGTAATCAGAAGACTACATTCAGTGCAAATATAAGAGTTTCTCAATTTTTCAGGATATAGTTTTAGGGTAGCTCTGTAATACTGTGACATAGGGCCGTCTTTTCCCAATTAACAGTACTCAAGGCACAGTGCTGACGAAAAATTGTATAAAACTACAATAAAAAAATGAAATTTATAATTCATTTAGCCGTAGAAAATTCATAATTTTATTCATTAAAGTCGAAGAAATTGATCGCTCGCCATCTGAATTCGTTCTGAAAATTGCCAAAATAATTCTTAATGAATTGTTAACATTCGGAAAAGTGGTAATTAATTTTCATTTAAAATGAGCCTCGTGCGTTGGCTGGTCCACTTAGTGAGTGAAATAATTACACTTTTGCACTAATCGCAAATTATTACGGCATATTATGTAAAGTATTGCTGAAATTTAAACCTTATTGGCTGACTTGAGTTGAAATAAATACTATGAATAGTAAACATTATTTAATGAGTAAAATAATCATTAGCGTTTGTTGAACAGATACGAGGAAGGTCGGGAGAATTAGGAGGTTATTCCAGAGTGTAACATTGTGCCTGGGCAAGGTTCAGTTTCACCATCAGTGAGCGATGTGACGGGGCAACCAAAACCAAATCGTTCCTTGCCTATTTGTGAGATTATTTCCGTCTAATAGCATCTCGTAGCCGTTACACGATCTTCACGTAAAGTTCTTTGTTGACTGTTTTGCCTTGAGGAATAAATTTGTAGGGAATGAAGCCCTGGTCATAAAAAAACACCTTGCAACTCCACTTTTCCCCGGCTTCTTTCCAAGCGTTTTTTTTTTTTCACAAACCTCACTCGTACTCTTGCCGTTTTCTTCATGGCATCTTTTCCGTGTGCTTTCTTCTGCAAGGTCTCAGAAGGTGATTTCTCCAGTAACTGGCACGCTGCTCTGATAATGACATTTCAAAATCCAACGAACAAAAAAAAAATCTGTCTAAAACAACCTGCACCTCACGCCGAAAACAACTTGGGCTGCCTGCTGAAAGGCACAGCGCCTTCCCAACCTCACAAAAAGAAATTTTCCCTCCAGCAAACACGTGCTTGAATGTGCACGACCAACATTCATGTAGGGTCCGGGAACTTTTTGACCCTATCTCGTATGTTAATTACAACTTTGCACTTTTATGTTAGTGGGAAAAAAAGCAAAACAATACTTTCTGGTATTTTATCCGTCGTAGCATGCAAATTCATTTTGTTCCTGACCGGTTTCGGATTTTCATCCATCGTCAGATAAAATTCACCAAGTTCATGCAGAGAGTTCACTTCAACCTAGTGTTTCTGTTACACTCACACTTGTTCAAAAACATAACAGAAGTATTTGGTCGAACTGAACTCTCTGCACGAACTTGGTGAATTTGCTCTGACTATGGATGAAAACCCGAAACCGGTCAGGATAAAAATCCGTCGTCCACATCCTTATATTCAACAATTTACTTTCTGTTTATAAAGACCTTAATACGAAATTTTATGGTTTTATGATGAATACCACTTCAATTTACCAACAAATAATTGAAAATTTTAAAATTGAAAAGGGACCATGAAGATACTTGTGCCTACTACCTAGGGCCCATGGAGAGCTTAAGACGGTCCTGTTGTGACGTAATACTCCCCCCTCCACTCATCATATGAATATATATATACAGTATATTGTGTTTCAGATAGTACCTGTATCCAAGATTGGTGAATATATTAATAAAGTAATTGACACTTCACAACTGAATGAATATTATCCAAAATTAGTAAATTTGTTAACTGATTTATTATACGTCCACGGTAAGCTTGCAGTTCCTTACGTTGGGAAATTGTTCATGTTGCCTTGGTTACAGGAAAGTGATGGAAATCTTCAAAATGAATTCGGTTAGTTTTGCTTTGATTTTTTTTTTATTTAAATTTATTTAAATTATTTTTTATTTAAATTATTTTTGTCTTTGATGTAGATTTTATTTTGATGATAAGAATTTATGCTAATATGAAGATGGCTCATCCAGATCTTGGTTTTCCGTGACTCAGAGCAGGTTACAATATCGTAACCCTTGGCTTTGAGAGAATCTCTTAACTGTGTTTCCCAAAATTAGCACAGATCTTCTCTACGGTCGAAATCTTGTAGCTTTTGCAAGCGTGTCAGTTATCGCTACCGGGTGCTCTTACTTACATAATATGGGATACCCCAATTAGAGAGAATTTTTTGGTACTTTCTCTTAGTACAGTAAGAAAAACGCAAAAGGTGTGTGTTGGAAGCTCGAATTTAGTATTCCATTTAGATATCATCACCGCATCTGACAATATGGTTTCGAACAAAATCCATCAACTGGGACTTTACTGAATTTTCTATTTTTCGTGATATTCTCGAAACGGCTCTAACGATTTTCTTTAAACTTCGTTTACTATCTGTGCACATAAATACCTATCACTTTTATTTGAAACATTTTAAAAATTGATTTTAAAGTGTTATTGGAGGTCTATCAGTTAGTTTAAATTTAAATTTGCACGAGCTTGTGGATTTTGATCTAGAGCGCTCCCACATAAGGCTGGTCAGGTATACAAGTAAAATCCCCACCCCATTCAAGTGAGAGAAAGTCATGTGAGCGTTCCATACTAATTTTTTTTATTTTGTTTCAGATACAGCTACTTTAGAAAAATGTTTAGACGGTCTCTTTAACTATATAGTGGCCATCAGTGACCAACCGAACAAAGAACACTACCTGACCGTAACCATTGAGTTTGTTCAGAAGATAGTTAAGAAGTATCCCTCATTAAAGTACAAATATTTAGACATATTGCCGAAGATCATATTAATAACAGCGTCCCAGGGGAACTTAAGTGTGGTCAAATATTTGGTTGATCATATTATTGGGATTGGCAGAGAACGGGAGTGTGTGGTAGGTTTCGAAAGGAAAATAATGTGCCTTATTTCCGACCGCTGTTGTCTACAAAGGTATGTTCAAAACACATATTACCGAGCTTCTATGATCTATTTTGTTTTATCTCTGCATATTATATTTTCCAAGTTGTATTTTCAGTGGATATACATGTTTTGAAGTCCCTAGAGGACGAACCAAAGTAAAATCAAAGGAAACTCAAACTTGATAAGCCGTATTTGGTACTACCACGGCATCAGGCACGAAGGTTTCGATCAAAATCCGAAGTGCAACTTTATTGAATGTTTTTATTTCATTTTTTCGAGATCTTTACGAAAAGGGCTTCATCGATGTTTCTTTAAACTTCGTATACTATTTATAGATATAAATGCCTACTTTTTTTTTAATTGTCTCAGCCCTTGTAAGAGGAAGTAATTGCGATCGTGCCAGATTTTCGAAATTGAGTTTTCATCCGAAATGCATGTTTTTTGACCCTAAATACGAAAGAAACGTTTTTAGCGGCTGGTCTGTTTTGAGTGCGTGCGTTTGTATGTGTGTGTGTGTGTGTGTGTTTTAACTGAATATCTCAAAAACGAAAGTCGCAGGAAGCTCAAACTTGGTATTCCGGTAAGGCACTTGCAGCGCCATCTGACACGAAGATTTCGGGTAAAATCCAGTAACCTAAAGTGAGGGATTATTGAATTTTCAGTTTTTCGGAATTTTCTCGACAAACGGCTCTTACTATTTTCTTTAAACTTAGTATGCTATCTACACTATCTACACATAAATATCTATCACTTTTATTTGAAACCTTTTTTTGAAAAATTTGATTTTCTATGGCATTGGAGATCTGTCAGTTACTTTAAATTTAAACATGCACAAGATTTCTTGGTTTGTACAAAGAGCGCTCCACATATAGCCGCTCAGGTGTACAATTAAAATCCCCACCACCATGTTTATGGCCAGCACAACTAAGCATTGTAACGTTGAAATTTAAAGAAAATTTCTTTAGAGAAAAGAATAAATTGGAAATCAGAAATAATCCTAAATTGGATTAAGAGAAAGTCATGGGCGTGTTTCACAGCCATTTTTTTTTTTTTTCTGTTGCAGAATGTGTCTATGTTGGGAGTTACGATGTCTCGATTGCGATCGTATCGCTCCAAATTCTTACATTAAACCGGTTTCATTGGGTCTTACAGGATATATGAGTTTTGTCACCCATGTCTACCGACGCCAGCTATTAGCACTTGGACCTAAAGCTGAGTTTATTGCGGATAATTTGAAAAGGTATAATAGTAATTTTCCTAATTATGAACTATTTGCTGCCTTTATGATGATCTTAAGCGTAACTAGAGTTGGACCCAATTATAGTACTCGCAAATTCTGGTTTATCCTGAGCTACTTCCATTAACATCCACTTCTTTAGAGAACCACTCTGCCCATCTTTTTTAGACAGATCTAATGAGAAATTGATACTGAAGTCAAACAAGCCCTTCACACAATCATTACCTTATCCTATACCATTTCCTCTTCTTCGTGGCAAGCATTTACGATGCTCTTTAAATAGCCCTACCATTATCCTACTAATACAGGAGACTCGGGTCGGAGTGTTTGGACCCAGATACGTCGAAGCCTATGTGCAAGTTTTCCAGCATCTTCCAGGCGGAAATTTTGCAGTTGGAAGTGTAAGTCCAGTTTAACCTGTCTGCTCAGCCTGTTTTTGCACAGAGTGTCGCACTTTCGTTCATATCTTTCCTGCATACTCTCAGCCTCCGGGGCGGGTTCTCCAGATAATGCTCTCTTATAGCTTCCTCCTTATTTTTAAGGTTGACTATTTCACAAAGGCTTCCGGTTCCATGATGGGATTTAGTTTTGCTGCACCTTTCCGAGAGTAACTCCGTTATTCCCTCTCTAGGTTATTGAGTTTGTCTAGGCATTCTTAACCCGGAGACCCATTTAGCATGATGCGTCTTGCCTAACTGTTATATCACAATCTCCTTGTTTCGATAGTTCGGTCGAATATCATTTTGAACAAACTTTTTCGCGTTGAAAATGTGGGTGAGCATCTGGTATTGTATCCGTCGTAGCATGCATATTGATTTTGTTCCTGACCGGTTTCGGATTTTCATCCATTGTTAAAGCAAATTCACCAAGTTCATGTAGAGAGTTCACTTCAACGTAATGTTTCTGTTACATTCACACTTGTTGGTTATATTTCGTCCTTCTCTGACCTGAGATTTACAAACCACAGTTCTGAGATTTGTTGCACATTGTGTTCAGTTGGACTGGCACCATGAAACATTTGAGATGCTGCAATGCCTGGGTACTCAAACAAAAGGGCTTGATTAAGGCTTAGCATTTTCATTAGAATGCTTGTTGAAGACTTTAAATTTGACGTCCTACTTAAAAGGAGGCATCTTGACTGAGAAATTGGATGTAAACATAAGTTCAACTTCCAATTTCAGCTGCATGCATATAATGAAACCAATCCCAAATTCCCAAATGTTAAACCCGCTTTCTTCCTCCATTTTGGAGCCCCCCTCTACATCCTGTTTTTCTTGCATGACACCTACCTGGAAGTGTCCAATTGCATAAATTCCTGACAGCCATACCGAACCACCTCCGATTCCAAAAATCCTGCCTATTTTGATATTTTCCTTAATATTGCTCCAAGTTTTAATGTTTAAATATTTCTACCAACTCTCTCTTTTGTAAAGCTAGGTTTACATTGCGCGAATCTGATTCGCGAGTGTGATGCGCGCATCAAAACTCGCTTAGTGTAGACGTGTCTGGTTCTGCGAATCGTGAGGAGTGGGGATGACTCGCGAGCAGCCGGGTGAAGCACCTCGCAGTCGGTCTTAGGCGCGCATCAAAGGTGTTTCACCCTCCTAAACTCGCAATGTGTAAACTAGTTTAATTTTGTTGCGCGCATCAAAATGGATCGAGATCAGGCCATACAGCTTATCGAGTTATATAAAAATCCAGTTTTATGGAATGCCAGCGAAATTAATTACCACTACCGAAATGAGAAGGAAGATGCATGAGGGAAAATAAGCCAAGTGATGAATATCCCCATTGCAAATCTCAAGGCGAAAATGAAAACGTTAAACGGGACGTATAGGAGCGAAAAATCTAGGGAAAAGAAAATTCAAGTTACTGGATCAGGTAAGAAATCATTTTGTAGTAATAATTTTTTATTAATTATTTATTATAATTTTTTACTACATTTGTTAATGTACGAATCTATTTATGTATGGATTCTCTAAGTTTAAAAAATGATTTTCATAAATCCTGTTGTTTCTCAATTTGCCTTTCCTCCTATCAGCTTTCTGAAATATGTATTAGACCTACATTATCGTTTAGCGGCAGTGAAGAAGTCTACGAATCGAAATGGTTTGCTTTTAAACACTTAGAATTTCTGTTGGACAAAAATAATCCACGGGAATCTTTGGACACAATTAGCGAGGTGTACCTACTTTTTAATAATTATCTAAATTAAGAAAAAGAACTATTGCTCCCTAATAAGTGGGCATGTTATTAAGGTTTAGTGGTCATTCTGCCAAGGAAGTACATCATTTAGGAGAAATGATCTGAAATATGGTCACGGATTTGTTTGGCATGATTAGTTGTTCTACGAGGAATATTTCGAATGGGTAGAAGTGGTGACATTGGCTGATCATTTCGCCATCTTCCCTCAACAATCTTCTCCATTTCATTCTATGTCTACACTTTCCGGGTGCATGTAAAGTTGGACTGAAGTTTTTTTGCGATGAATGTTATGTAAATACACAGTGTTTAGGACAATTTTGCCGCTATCTTCGGTTGCAGTAACATAGTTTTTCTCAATACACTAAAGACTGCACTTAGAATCCCAAAAGCATTTTCAGATATTCTGCGAGCTCTGGAAATGCGATAATTGAACATACGCTCACGTGAACCTATTCGTGGATTCCCATCGAGTGGTTTAATAGCGTAATGATCTAATGCGAACCTTTATCACCGAGTATCATATACGGAACTTGCATAGAATATGGAATCATCAAAGCTCGTGGTTCAGGAATATTTAATTCACGTCTTTCCAGTTTTCGGTAGAGTGTCGTATTTTTGAAAACTCCTCCATCCGATATCCGACCGTGGCAACCTACATCAACGTACAGGAAATTATAGTTTGCATCCATTAGTGCGAAAAGCAGAATGCTAAAAAGCTTCTTGTAATTTTAGTTTTCAGTCCCACTAGATAAAGGTGATTGAATCGTGACATGTTTTCCATCCATTACAGCAATGGCATGTGGAAAGTGCCATCTCTCTTCAAATTCCTGGGCCTTTTCTATTCACTGTTCTTCAGTAGACGGTATCTGTAATTAAAACAAATTTCAAATCATTCATGAAATATTGTTGATATCGCAGTATAATGCTTAACTATTAACTAGTGTTTAAAATTAACATTACAACTTGATAGTGATATTATGATTTATATGTTACTTTTTTAATGGCTGAATTTTTTATTATTTAATTTTTTTTTTTTAGGAGCAGGTAGAGTAAGGTGTGGAACGTCCTCCGTCTATAGGTTCAGTTCTTGAGACCCCTACCAACTCCTGTGGTACAGTAGCTGCTTCTCGAAAGAGGAAAAGGAAAACCCCGGAGCTAGATAATGGATGAAGCACTCAACTTGTTATAGTCATCAAGTATGTTGGCTACTGACCCATATTATCTCTAGGGATAATATATAAGAAACGAATTGAGGAAATCTTGATCCTCGTACACTCGCTTACGTCAAAAGAGCCTTCTCGGACATCATATTTGAAGCAGACATGGGTACAAAATGTAAGAGATTCCATAATAATACGAGTGTAAACTCAGAACAAACCAGTGCCGCTTCCTCTGTATACTCAGTGTCTCCTCTCTATGATTTACATGGTCATGAGAGTGCTATCGATTTGTTGTCCTTATGAAAAGGAAAACAAATCGATATAATTTTAAAACAAATAGGTTTTATAAGTTTTCCTTATTATGAACCTTATTTCTTTTTTCTTTTTTTTGAGTATATTTATATGTTTATGTATTTATGTTTACATTTTGTAGTTGTAATAAATTACAAAAAATTTCTGATTTAGTAAAATAAACTTTTCATATATATAAATATATAATGAATCATTTCTAACTTACCTTCATATTCCCGGAGTGCTTCAATTATCGCGTCACTCACTTGTGGAACAAGTATTGAAATGGTACTCTTCGACACCCGGAACAGATCTGCATACTTGAGTACGAATCTCCTGTCGTCAGGAACCTCAGTGTGATGGCAAGTCTTTCTGTTATTGTTATTGCTTCTCTCATGTTGGTATCCATCTTTTCAATTTTTGGAGCAATTAGAGTAATCAGATGATCAAAATCTTGTGTCAAACGCGTGAAGTTTCTGACAGTTTCATCAACTAGTTCAACGGCCATGTCTCTCATTAATCTGTTTCCATACTGATACCGTTGACCAACTAATTCTTTCACCCAAAAGTGGCGCTTTTTTTCAACTTTCTCTCCTCTTTTTAATAAAATGCAACGCTATTAATGCAAACCACACAGCAGAATGTGGAACCAATGGAAGTACGCTCGCCATCGTTGCCTCGCACAAACTGACCGCTCACCCTTGCCTAGTTAACTCGCGCTTCAGCTTCGCGGTTTGTTTCAGTGTCTTGATCGCGAGTGTGATGCGCGCAATGTAAACCCAGCTTAAGAATAATTTTGTTATTTTATTTTCCAGATACCTGAACCATTCAGCTCAGTTAAGGATGAAACCATTTCTGTTGTCATTAGTTGATTTGATCATAAGCCATAATAAAATCAGAAATAAACTCGTATTATGCATACCGCATGTGCTGTATAACTGGGATGATTCCATCAATGTGGGTTTGGCTCTTTACATACTTGAGAAAATTGTGGACTCTTTATTCGACAGAACTTGGCTCTACAGTGAGCAAAAATTACAATGGGTTACATTTGTGGTTAAAGTATTATTGCGCCTAATTCAGTAAGTATGCTTTATCTCATTTCATTGTACTTATTCAGTACTGTCATTGTACTGTTCAGTTTCAAATAGAACATTTAGAGTTGCAATCTTACATTCAATTTAATGACTGAACTTTATAAATCCTATCTTCCCAGAGATTAATATCCCCCGCCTCACAATCTTGCCTTATTCATATCTTCGTTTTTGGCAACATCAACGTTGGTGAGTAACTAACTACTTTCAAAGATGAAGTAAACGAGAGTAAAATTAGAACCAAAATATCTATAGAGCACCTTGAGAACTCACTGAATCTGTAACTATTTCCATCCAATTAGGTATTGTTATATTAGTTTCTCAAGTACAATGCCAGCTTTCCCGAAGGTTTTGCTACCCACTTTTAGTTTTCTAGTAAAATGTTTAAAATATTAATGAAGTTAATTACCTAAATAAGTAAATTCGCTATAGTAGTAATCACAAATGGAAATTTTGATCTAACACATTCTCCATCTTAAACAGCTTTCCTACCTACTATGAACTTGAATAATACAGCATCAGATATCGAGAAAATTATATTTTTGCTCATCAGATGTCGTTAGTGTTTGTATTTTTAGTGTAGCCCAGATAACCCAGAACTTTGGACACCTCTTCTTACAACAAAACAAAACAAAATATTATAATCTTCTTCAACTAAGAATGTTTCATATAAAAAAAAATAAATCGTAGCTTTTAATAAAATTAAAAAAGTTTACCTGATTCTTTTTATTATTTAACCCACAAACATTATTGCTTAACACAGAACATAAATGACCTTTTTCCACATTCACAGTACACAAATCACCATCCCCTACTTTCAATCTTCGTTTTTTGATTGTCTGCTTTTCTCTACACTCTTCTTTTCGCCGACAGACCACTGGCTAGGAACTGCTGATACATTTTCCGTTTTACTACGAACATCTACATTATTAAAATATTTCTTATCTTCTTTGCAAAAGGTAATCCCCATGACCTGCTCAAGCATTTTCACGCCTTCCTTAAGACAACAACCCCTCTCCAATGTCTCAATGAAATCTTTTATCTCTAAAAAATAAAGTGCGTATTTCTCATTCGGATAAACGCGCTTGCATCAAGCTGCATTATCTTACCTCTGACTCCCCACAAACACCTCTTTCTCCTTCTTGTTCTACTGGATAAATCTTTATGTACAATTATCCCTGATCCTTTTAGTTTCTTTGCATTTTTTAAAATTTCCCAGATAGTGTTTTCTGAAACAAATTTCGCTAGAATAATGTCTTTTTTGTTAGAATTCTTTATTGCATAAGCTTTATTTAAGTTTACATTCTTAACTTGCAATACATCTTCACATAAGTCCTTCACTAGCTTTATGTTATCAGTATTATTACGTTTATTTGAACCCCTAAAGATGAGGTTTTTAGCTTTCCCTTTATTGACCATATTTTCAGTTGTAGTAATCATGATCTTCTCTCTGATTTTTAACTTCATTATCTGCTCTTTTAATTTCATATTTTCCGCTAGTAAAAATTAAAGCTTACTCTCTAAAACTTTAAAGTCTTCTTTGGTGGGTAAACTCACGCCAAAGGACCTTAACTTATCATCCAATATCTCACTTAAATTTTCTAGCATTCCTTCCATTAATTTATTTTCTTCAATAGAATAATTCTCTTAATATCTTTTTATTTTTAGTTCTTCTGGCGAGCTCTTAGTTCTTCGCCTTTTGTTTATTCCCCCGGAATCAGATAAAATACGCTGCTCAGAACTTTTTTCTTTATGATTCATAAGCTGTATTTACTGTTAATAAACGTAAATAGATTATATCTCACAGAAAATTCGTAAAAACAAGTTTATATTTATAAAAAGTCAATTCTGTACGTAAAAACTGTTGTATTAAGATCAAGGTTCTGGACACCTCTAATCAATATAATATTCATCAGAATTAAATATGTCGCCAAAATTCCGAATTTGAAGAAAATTGGTCCATCGAAATAAGTGTGCAACTTTATTAAACAGATTTTTTTCAGTTATCTGTGATTTCCTCCATAAAAACACCGGCGAGTTTCATTAAACTATTAAACATCTAGCAAGAATAAGTGGGAAAAAAATTTGCCTTTTCTGTAAATTGCAGCAAGAGAAAGTCGCGTGAGTGTTTCACGTCCGATTTTCTTTCTTTGTGGAAGCTATATGGGTGTCCCAGAGGGGTTGTGGATATCGTAGTGCTTGGTCTGTGTCCAACATGTGTAGGAATAATAAAGACTTGAGTTTCATTAACAAAGATTTTTAAGATGAAAGATTTTTATAGGACACATGTGGACGTATATCTAGTGGCAGCCATCAAGGTGTTCTTAATATTCTGTAAAGTTTGCGACCTAGACGAGGACTGTTCCAAGGAGATCTTGGATTACATGGCCCACCAGAAAGGACTGACTGTCTACGAAATACTGACCGAACATGAGGAAGTGTTTAGCAAGGTAGATCACTCAGCTAGCCTTATTGCTTGATAATAAAAAAATACTAGTAAACACTAAAAATTTAAAATATTTTTCTGCAAAATGAGTTTTTACTTTCTCTTATGCTGTAGAAATGTCCCCTGAATACAAAAAAAAAATGTTTTTAGCGAATATTTTGTGTGTGCGTGTATTTTAACAGAATATCTCAAAAACGAAAAGTCGCAGGAAGCTCAAAACTCGGTATTCCGTTTAGATGACTACCCCGAAGATTTCGGGCAAAATCCATCAACCAGAAGTGCGGTCTTTACTTAATTTTTTTTTTTTCATTTTTTCGTGATTTTTCGAGAACGGCTCCAACGATTTTCTTTAAACTTCGTGTACTATCTACACACATAAATGTCTATCTTTCACTTTTATGTTTTTTGGGTGAGGGGGCAACGTTCTAACGTAGCTCTTCAGCATAGTGTATTGGTTCTATGACCTATATAATATTCAAGTACGATAAATGTATTAGTACAATTCCAGATTGGAAGAAAATTGGATACGGGAAATAGGACTTTTACTGAATAGTTTTTTTTTTTTTTATAGATTTTTGTTATTTTCTTTAAAACGAATATGAATTTTCTTGAATTTGGAATGCTAACCGCACAGATATGAACGTATCACAATTAATTTTAGGATTTCTTGACGTTAAATTTCCAATGTTATTAGCAAGATTTTTCGATGTTATTGGCGCACTCTTTTAGATTTAAGTGAAATAATTTCAACTATTAATTTGCTTTGGGTATATCTACGCCCACAACTTTTGTACACATATATTAGGTCTAAGTAAATATTTGTAAGAAAATTTGTTAATTTTGTAATCGTATTAACTGCAGTAAGATGAGGACATTCTTACGCCAATAAGAGAAAGTATAGAGTAATTTATTTATTAATTTTTTTTTTTTAATTAATTTGATTTATTTACGTTTACAGTTTTTTGTGGATATAATCATTGATAATTTATACAAGGAGAACATTACAGTGGAGGAGAGTTTAACATTTATCGCTAAACTTTTTGGATATTCAGCGATAAATTTTTTGCAATCAAAATGTACAGCGTATATGATTTCACACATGTTATTAACCTTTAATGAACGTCAAGCCACCTATTTCATCAATCAACTTGCCATAATGTTGGACGTGTCCGTTCAAGATCTTATAACATCAAATTTTCATGTAAGACTCATTATTAATAAGGCAAAATAAATAATTAATGATGCTTGACTCTGTATAATATTGAAATCACTCAATATTTAGTAAAACACGAGCGAGTTCGAAGAAACTTTGTCAATTATAACTGCTTAAATTAAGAAAAAGTCTTGTGAGTGTTTCATACCAGATTTGTTTTTTCCATTTCAGATTATATTTACATGTATTTACTTCAACACCGAAAGAAAATCAACCTCTCAAGCGTGGAATCTTTTGTTACGGCTGGCGAAAAATGATTTAAAGACCCTACTTTACTGCAATGGACAGGTTGGTACTTAGTGATTTTTTTTTTGGTTTGTAGAAGGGGCCCAACGCACTGCGACCTCCATGGTCTATAGTGCCAATACCCCTTGGATGACGCTGGTTGGCCAACCGCACCCCTTTAATCTCGCCTCTGAAGGCGAGCATCTCCCACCAGATTAATGCTCCTTAAGAATATTCTGGAGGGCTCTAGAGATGATATATTCTTCTCATCTTCTTGTGGACTACCCAGGCTCCTAAATCTTCTCTGGGTGACAGCCTCACAGTCCGTGAGCAGATCTATCGGAGTTTCTTCGCCCTCCCCGCATAATCTGCGCATGCTATCACTCTCCAAGTCCATTTTCGAGGTGTTCTCTGAGTCTACAGTGCCCCTTGAGGAAACCCATAAGAATGCGGGCCTTGTTTTGATGAGACCAATGCATGCCTCCTATCTTTTTGGGTTGTAAACTCCCAAGCAGATCTTTGCCTGCCTAAGTCCGGAGTTGGGTCCTCTCCTTCTCCTGTTTCTTACGTTCTCCTAGGAGAAATAGCGCGCTGACCTCACAAAAGGGTTAGGCCCCAGGAGTAGAGATACGGCGCCTCTCTTTACCAGTGCACCGGCCATCTCATTTCCTTATTACTTCCTATTACTCTGTTAGAAGAAGTGCTTGTGTATATGGGATTGGTTCATTGTTATTGAGGCTGTGTTCTGGTCATTTCTACCACCTATTTGGGTAGGTACTTGCCCCCTACTAACACTATATTTATGTTGGTAAGACTGAGTAATAGAAAGTTGATTTACTGTTTTTTTTTTTAGAAATTAATGAGTAAGGTCTTCATGAATTTCCATAACCCAATAAAGGTGATCCGTTTCATGATGTTCCTGTTGGATGACAAGAGTGATTCTGTAAGTAGTTATTATACTAATTTTTAATTAATCCTTTATTAAAGGAACGGATTAGCTCAGTGCTAACGGCGATTGATCGGTGCTGGGGATATGTGAGCATTAATTAGAGAGGGTTGGGGTAAGTAGACGCCTAAGAGTGGTGGGGTAAGTGGCCTAAGTGCTCATCAAGTTTGAGGATTAATCAGTGGGCGTGGCTTGGAGAAGGGGTGGAGGTAAGTGGGCTTGACTTAGGTGCTCATCGAGTTCGATAACTTAAGGAGTGGGGTTGGGACAGGGCCGTAACCAAAGGGCCTGGGGATGAGGGAAAAGTTGCTCTTCAAAAAAGTGCGCCAGCTTCCCAATTTTCCCTCTTCTAGAATCATTGATAGCATTCTAAATTTGAAGAAAATCTGTTAACAGAATTGGTTTTTGAATTTTTTCGAAAATGGCTTCAATGATTTTCCTTGAACTTCGTATACCATTTTACTCAGATATCTATCCTTTTTATTTGAAACTTTTTCTCTGGAAAATTGATATTATGCGTGAGTTTTGGGAGAAGTGTAACATTATGCTTCCTTCCAAAGTACTACTTTAGCATAATATTTGGTTCTACCACCTATATAATATTAATATACATTCAGTAGAAGCATTGCTAGAATTCCAAATTTGAATGAAACCAGTTTACCGGTAATGCAACTTTGCAGAATAGGTTTGATGTGTTTCGGAATTTTCTTGATTTTAGATATTTTTGCGGAATCTATGGCGTTAAATTTCAAATATTTAGCATTCTAAATTTGAAGAAAATCTGTTAACAGAATTGGTTTTTGAATTTTTTCGAAAATGGCTTCAATGATTTTCCTTGAACTTCGTATACCATTTTACTCAGATATCTATCCTTTTTATTTGAAACTTTTTCTCTGGAAAATTGATATTATGCGTGAGTTTTGGGAGAAGTGTAACATTATGCTTCCTTCCAAAGTACTACTTTAGCATAATATTTGGTTCTACCACCTATATAATATTAATATACATTCAGTAGAAGCATTGCTAGAATTCCAAATTTGAATGAAACCAGTTTACCGGTAATGCAACTTTGCAGAATAGGTTTGATGTGTTTCGGAATTTTCTTGATTTTAGATATTTTTGCGGAATCTATGGCGTTAAATTTCAAATATTTGAGTTTGGTTCTAAGTTATTGGAGCGTTCTTTACTTCCCTACATGCTTGACTTGGTACTTACCCTCCTCCGCCACCATTATATTTATGTTAGGACAAAGAGCAAAATTTGAAGTTTAAAGAAAAATTGTGATATTATATATAATTTTATTAACAGGAGTAAGAGGAACGCCATGTAAATACTGCACATCATGAAATTTTCTTTACAGATGAAAATGTTAGAAGAAAATGTAAATGGAGCTCTAACATTTGTTGGAAGTAAACTAACAACGCCCGCCACACCACGCAATGTAATTACAAAATGTCTCAAAGTTCCTATTTATTTAATGAAAACATTGGATGCCCAATTTTTGGACAAAATGAAAGTGAAATTGTTATCAACCTTGAGGACTGTACTGCCACTGTACTACGATAGATATCCTCATCTCTGTATGCTGGCCTGGATGTTGTTTGTCTACAGGTGAGATCTCTGCCTCATTAACTACACATAAAAAGAGCTACAACGTTTACTTGAAACATTTCTTCGGGAAAATTCATTTAGGGATAGGGCTTTTGGGGATGAGTGGGGTTGGATTATGTTTTCCTCTCGTGCTATTTCAGCTTATTATACAGTTCTTTCATCTAAATAATATTAATTAAAATAAGTATGTCGTGAAAATTTTGAGTTTGAAGAAAATTGGTAGACCAGAAGTCCAACTTTAGTGTATAGATTTTTCAGTTTTTTAAGTTTTTTTTTGAAAACTCCAGCGATTTCCTTTAAAATTAGAATGTTATGTAAGATTGGATAATGAACTCAAAGGCCAGCAAGGGAATTTTCCTCATATACTGAGAGTCCTTCCATTAAATGTAATAGCGCCCCGTATCATAAACACTTTTATTACAATAACTAGCCCAGAACAATATTACAATTATTATCTTTTAATAGAAGAATGTCTCAAAGAAAAAGAAAGACCCAAGTAAAGACCCCTTACAATGAGCTCCTCTAAATTGCAGCACTTCTTTTAGCTCCAAACATTCCAACAGAAATACTTTATTCTGACAAAACAAACTAAATTACAAATTTTAGATTGGTTTTTACAGAGTGCCCAGACGATGTCCAGTCAGAAAATGGTGTGTGTTTGTGTCTGTATGTAGTAACAGAATATCTAAAAAACGAAAAGTTGCAGGATGCTAACTTGGTATTCCATGCTACCACCACATCACAAACGAAGAGATTTCGGGCAAAATCCATCCATCTTCCGGTTAATGGAACTTTATTCAGTCTTTTTTTTTGTTTCAGTTTTTCGTAATTTTCTCGAAAATGGCTCCAACTATTTTCTTTAAACTTCATACACTATCTACAAACATAAATACCTATATTTTTGTTTTATTTGAAACATTTTATCGGGAAAATTGATTTTTTGGGTGTTCTAGGGGAACAGTAGCGTTATGCTTTCCACTAAAGTACCGCTTCAATATAATATATGGTTTTTACCGCCTAATAACATTAATAAGATTAGAAGCACTGATAGAATTCTAAAGCTGAAGAAAATCGGTCAACCGGAAGTGTAATTTTACGGCATAGGTCTTTGAATTTTTTGGAATTTATTCTTGAAAACGGTTACAACGATTTTTTTTTAAATTTGGAATGCTTACTGCAAATATAGAAACGTACAGCTTTTATTTGTAACAAAAATTTAAATTAAATTTGCACAAACTTTGTTGGTTTTGATATAGGGCGCTCCACATAAGGACACTCAGGTATACAAGTAAAATGAACTAAACATTGTAACGTTCGAATTTTGAAGAAAATTTGTTTATTTAAAGTGTATTAATTAGAGGAAGAGAAAGTGAGTGTTTCATATCATTTTTTTTTTCCAGGACTGATCTAACGTTTTTAGGATCAAATTTAACTACAATATTTTTAGAATTATTAAAATTGTTCTCAATGTTCCCGGTAGATGTCAGCAATATATTTTATTACCTTGTTGTAAAGAACAAAGAATCGTTCTCAGATTATTTCCCAGCTTTGTATTTTGTTCCTGACCATAAATTGAAAAGGATGCATCAAGTATGGCTAGTGATCCAGAAGTCTTTGGAAAGGTATGATTATTTCGAAAATTTATATTGCAATGAATTATACATATTTACTATATTTTGTAACTGAATTGTAAATTCTCTCACTGCCTTAAGAGGACGTATTGTGTAAAATGAAAAACTGATTTTTAGAAATTAAACTGTGTGATTGCCTGTGTTTATGTAGTCTGCATAACTCAAAATGAGAAATTGCCAAAAGTCAAACTTGATATTTTCTTTAAGTTCTACCATGAGGTTCGACAGTAAGGTTTTACACATCTTTTATACATCTCAACCAACAATGGCTGTACACCATGATGGTGGGGCCGTCTATCACCAATGGCGCATTGGCCGTGGTATAAGAAATCTCTTGACAAGGTGCTGCTTGGGGGAGATTACAACCAAAAAGATTGAGGGCATGCATTGGTCTCACTAAAAACCAGCATTCTTACGGAACAAGCTCCGCATCTTACGGGCACTGTACACTCACACAACACTTGACGTAGCTTGGCTTAGAGAGTGATAAGTACGTGCAGATTCTGCGGGGTGGACGGAGGAAACTCCGATACATCTCCTCACGGACTGAGAGGGCCTCATTCTGAGAAGATTTAGGAGCCTGGGTACATACCAGGAAGATGAGGTGAATACATCCTCTCTATAGACCTCCAGAATATTAAGCAGCCTTAAATGTCGGGGGGGGGGTTGGCCAGCCAGCGGCAATTAAGGGGCATGGCACAATAGACCTTGGAGGTCGCAGTGCAGTGGGCCCCTTCTTCCTTCTTCTTCTTCCAAAAAAAAAAAAAAATCTTTAAATTTGGTACATCAATTACCCACCATAGAAACATTGTGCAGGAGTAGAGAAAGTCGTATGAGTGATTCACATTATATATTTTTTTTTCTTTTAGGACCTTACCTGTGAGCAATACAATCCGGCGAGCTTTAGGCTATGTTAACTGTGATTACATTGAATCTCGAATCAGTGCATTGAGTTTTCTACAACTTGAATTGACAAAGAACAGAGATCGGCTGCATGCTTTGGCACTTAAGAGTGAAACACTAGATCCATTGTTTGAGGATGTAAGTAAATAGATCATTATTTATCTCCAATAGTTGAATTATGTGACAATTATTCTAGTAAAATTGGTGGCTAGAGTTCTATTTTTCATGTCATTTTTGAAAAGACTGTTTGCAAACTGGGGAAGTACCCAGTATGTCCTCAGTGCGCCTACACAATGTAGGTTATGGATTATGGAAGCAAGTTCATGGATTGTGCAAGCGATAGATTCTTGGGAAGGTTGGATCTCCACCAAAATTCTGCACTGCGAGTGATAATGGAGGAGTGAAATCGGCTCCCAATTAAAGCTATGCAGGTATCGTGTCACTGTAAGTTAGGAGACACAGATATGTAATGAATAATTGCGTCCATGGGGATTATTGGCAAAATTATCTATCTGCGCCAGCTCGCTTGAAAACCCAAAGCTTCTCCCCCCCATGTTACCTGCCCAAGAACTAAGTGGTAAGTTATGACATAGCATCTGGCTGAAGCGCACCTTTGCAGCTGAGCTTAGTTATTTTCAACAACCTACCGTCTTATTTATTAGATTTGCTCGGACTAAAAGAAGAAAAAAGGCTTCGAAAGAATCATTTTTGGACTTGGAATTATGAGTGTCCGCTCTCTAGTCTATGTGCGAAAGATACCTGGAAAATTACTAGTTTCATGTTTATACCGATAGGACATCCATTCCTGAAAGCAAGCTTTTGTAGCCGTCTTAAGGGTTCTGTTACTGTTTACTAATTTCAAGGGGGAAATGTGGATACTGTAAGACGGTGTCAGATCTTCGTCCTCAGCGAGTCTTATTACTTGTTGATTCGCAGTATGCAGAAATCGTGCCACCCTTAGCCCTCTCAATCTCATAATGTAGGAGAGAGCTTACCAGCTTTCAAACAGTGGCTTTGACTTCTCCTTCCAGTAAATACCATGTTTCTTAATTCAACAACCATACATTAAAGAAATAGTTGTCAAATGCCAAGTAGTTTTTGTCTATTCTAGAGCCAATTTCTTGGTTATAACACGTATAAGTGATCAGCATTTGTTTTTATTTTGCACATTTTTGGTTGCAGATTGTTGATTGTCTAATGGAAAATATACAGTTGAACAATGTTGCAGTAAAAACGGCTTGTGCAAGATGCCTAGGTGAACTTGGAGCCATTGATCCATCACGTTTCAAACATTGTATGGAAAAACGTGAGTAAGATAATTAAATACAAAATATATATATATAAAAAATCTGACGGTAATTATTAGTTTTACATTCTCTTACCTCTCATTGTAAGAGGAAGTTATTGGAACTCTCATTGGACCTGAACCTTTCTATGACATAGCAGAGTGCCTTAGCAGTTGTAGCCATCACAAGAATGGTAGGATAAAACCTCAGGTCAGAGGCAGGCGAAAAACTTTATTAACTACTCGCCCATGGGCCTTCTTACTGGCCCCTGTAGACTTAACAAGCATAGCCATCTCAGGAGCCTGATAACGGATGATGGCCTGTATAGGTTTTGTCAGGAAGAAGAAAAAACAATACAGTATATATTGCGTCAGTGTGGTGGGGCTTGAATGGTTGAGGTAAACTAATGGCTACAAGTTTCACTAAAGAGTATCTCTCAGGATTCCTAAGTCTAATAAAGTCTCTAAAGTCTAATAAAGTCTCTGACTGGACTTCAAAGGGTGTTCTGATGGTGCCTTCAAGGATCACCTAGGTCTCTCTCTCCAGTCTAATTAAACAGCCTAGATTGGAGAGGGAACTTCTAACTTGTGGTTCCTACAGTAGACCCATAGGGGTTGGGGTGGCGTAGGCGATATAGACCAATAGAATCCAAAGGAAATTAAAAAAAATTCCACCGTTTTCAAACGGTGTTTTTACCAGAAATACATGTTTTGACATTCACTGAGTCTGAAAAAGTAGTTTTTAGAAATTGGTGTACATATATTTGATCAGCATAACACAAAATTGGAAAATCGCTAACCTGAGAATTTTCTCACAAACGGATTCAAAGATTCTGTAAGCATGATTTCTGAAAGTGGATTTTTTAGGGGCTTCTGTGGGGGGCAACATCGTTAAGCTTTTCTCTAAAGCACCACTTCAGGACAATGTGTTATTTTCTACCAACTATATAATGTGAAGATTACATAAATGTATTGCTAAATTCCAAACTTGATTAACTGAAAAACGGGAATAACCAGAAGTGCGACTTTACTGAATGGATTGTTTTGGAATTTTCTCTACAAGGCTATAAAGATTTTCTGAAACTTGAATGTGATTGGTGCTCTCTTCTAGTCCGCAATGAAATCATTTCAACTTACATTGGGTAGTCACGGCTAAGTAAAAATATCGCAAGTTTAAAGAAAATATATCACATTAATAATTATATTAACTGTAATAGTTTAGCACTTGTCCCCCCACCACCATATTTAAGTTAGGACATATGAGCAAAATTTGAAATTTAAAGGAAATTTATCATTTTATATATAATTGTATTAAAGAGGACTAAGAGAAAATCGTGTGAGTGTTTCACACCAGTTTGTTTTTTTTTCCACAGGTTTGTTCAACAGTTATAAGATCGAAACAGACGAATTCGCCTATATTTGCATAAACAGTTTATTAAAAGAATTGCATAAGTCGAAGAAATCTTTCTTTGTGAATACTATAGCCAGTACGATCCAGGTAATTTAATTATGTTTTTGTTTTAATATGTCCTAGTTGTGTATATGGTAGTAAACAGGGTCGGATCAAAAGTTTTCTGATGGCGTAGGTAAATTTCAATCTTCCTGGCAATGTTTCAAAACGGAAGATCTTACTGCTGTCATGTCCAAAACTTGGTATTTCGTTTAGTCACTACAGGGGACCTTTACAATAAGATCAAAAATAGGTAAACTGGAAGTATCACTTATTGAATAACTAGGTATCTTTCTGAGGCATTTCATTTTCGTCTGACTCTCTTTTCCGAGAAGATTAATTTTAGGGGGTTCTGGGGAAGTTGGGATGTCATATTTTTTTTTTTATTTTTTTTATTTCCACTTTAATAAATACAATTACACAAAGTATTACTGCACAATATAAATTACTGCTTCCATAAGGGACAGATTCCCGAGCATGGAAGCAGGAACCCCTCTCAACCCATAACACTATGTTTTATGAAATATTAATATAGCCATATACACAGTATGTACGAAAGCTGTGCAGTCACAAAAGCTTTAATTTATAAAACATACAACAAATTATTACAAAACTTTTTTTTTTTTTTTTTTTGCCAAAGTATGCAATTTAAGTAAAATATATGTTAACAAAAACATGGTAAAACTTTTCTACATTTTTTACCTTTTGTACTTTACATTTACAATTCTACCTTTTATTTCCTTATTCATTCTACGACACTAGAATACCTCCCTCCTGGTCCCAATCACCGAAACTTCAATCGATGTCAAAGCCAGTAGCTGTCGTTAAATATCTGGTTAGATGCATTTTAAAATTCCTTTGAGTGAATTTGCTCCTAAGTTCTTTTGGTAGAGCGTTAAAAAATCGGACTCCCCGAATGCAGTAAGAATCGTGCATTAAAGCAGTGTTTGAGAAAGGTGTAGGAGCCACAAAATCCTCCCTAGATCTAGTGCCAAAGGAGTGCTCTACTGGTCCAATCCTTCCTTCTTTCACTACTTGAAGGATAGCTGATCTCATGTATAGATGCAAGGGACTAGAAGATCTAGTACATTTAATCGTGTAAAAAGTGGTTTACTATGGTCATTTTTGTTTTTTTTTAAGATAGTTCGTAAAATAGTTTTTTGAGTTTTAATTAGGGGATTTAGAGCAGCCCTGAACGCACCTCCCCAGGCCACCAAACCGTACAATATAATGGACTGAATAAGAGCAAAATACACAGATCTCAAGACCCGGAGAGTCAGGATGTTTCGGAGTCTCATAAAAATATATATAGATTTCCTTACTCTAGCTGTCAAATTCCTCAAATGAAAGTCCCATTTGAGGTTACTGTCTATAAGAACACCTTATAGCTTCAACCCTTTCTAAATTGCAACATCCGCAGTTTTGTCTGAGGTTACAGTTTCTAGTATGCAGTTTTAATGTCAGATCTGTTGGCTGTCCACTTTTCATTAAAGAGTACCTCATATTCACTCAAAAATTTCCTTTTAAGTTCAGATTCTTTCACTGCAGATGCATAAGATGGTTCATATATTTTATTGATTTATTTATTTATTTTAGGAACTTCTAAAATTATATTTAAAAGGCGATGTGGAGCATAAGACAAAATTCTTAAGCCGATTTTCAGTTAACGATCGATATATTTTGGAACCGTTGACAAGTACTCGTCATAACTTTAGAGCAGTAAGCGAAACAACTGTAACATCAGAAGTGCTTAATTCGTAAGTATTTATAACCTTAATGCATGTTGCATTCTACAAAATGATCACAGTAAATATGTTACTGCTTAATTGTCGCAAAAAAAATATTTTATAAAAAAATTTGGTGTGAAACACTCACAAGGACTCTTTTCCTTACTGCAATAATATTAAATCAATTTTCTTTGTATTTGAAAATTCGGGACATGGCAAGTAAAATTTGAATGTGATTACGATTAATTCCAGAAGTCGGCGCCGAAATAGAGAACAATTATACCGAAGTAGTACATGCTTTACAGATTTTCCTTCTGATAGAATGTTTGAAGATTCGTTTTCAATCATCCTTTATCTTCTATGTGTTACATAACTTTGTCATAACTATTTGTTACATAACTTTTATCCTTACCTTCTAGGATAAAAGTTATGTAACACTAACTTAAAAGATGTCTGTATATGCTCGGTGCTAGATTGTTCTAGAAGACTGGAAGAGCTTTCTTCCCTTGAAGGATAGTACTTCTATGTCAGGGGACCGGGTCATATGGGAATTTTTAGGAATAAGGAGGTGGATAGGTTTGCGAAATTAGGCGCCTCGCTCCCTTTCATTGGTTTCCGAGCTTGATGTTGGCATGTCTTTAGGCACACGTCTGTCAAGCTTCCAGTCATGGATAGCTTCACAGTATTCATCCCTATGGATAAGCTCACTAGGTCGTGAGCAGTATAGGATTGGTCTGGAAAGGGCCATTAGTGAGATGATGCTGTGTTTTACACGGACCTCTCTCAGACATCTGGTTGGATCCTTTACTGGGCATTGAGGATTAAGCAGACATCTCTACGTTATGGTGCTCATACCTCTTTTGACCGAAGAAGAAACACCCATCCATCTTATGACAGGTTGTGAGGAAATTAAGTTCAGGAACTTTGGTCGAAATAGAGTGTCTCTGGAAAAGCTTAGGTTATTTCCCTTTAAGGTTATGGTCAGATTTGTTCGGACTGCAATGATTCTTAGACGAGTTAGCCCCGGGTATTGACATTTGTTTTTGACCCGGTTTGTTGTAGAGTTTGGTACCTCCACCCGACGCATAATGACGATAATAATAATAGTAGTTCATGAGAGGAAAGGTTAATGTTACTTTGCTCCCAAAACCCTGGAAAAGTATTTCATATAAAAATGTTAGGCATTTATCTATTTCAACAGTATACGGAGTTTAAAGGAAATCGTTGTTGCCATTTTCGAGATCATCGCGAAAAACAAAAATAAAAATAAATTTAGTGAAGTTGCACTTCCGGTCGACGAATTTTGACCAGAACTTACTGACGCGCGCGCGCACACACACACACAAACACATACACATTTACGGCAATAAGAGAAAGTATTTTCTTTTGTTTGAGTTTCCACAATACTGAGGCTTTCCTCAACCGGATATGTTCTTCACTTTTTCCTTTCAAGTCTCTCTTTCAATTGAATCTGCACAAAGTCTATTTCCACGAAAGACTCCCTCAGAAGACCTAACCAAGTTTTCTTGGGCTGCCCTTTCTTTTTCTGCGGTCCACTTCCCATTCCATCATCTGCTTCGCTAACCTTTCACCTTTCATCCTAAATACGTGTCCAAACCAGCATAAACTTTTCCCTTCTATCCACTCCAGAACATTGTGCCTTACTTGCATCATTTCCTTGAATGTAAAAATAATAAAACATGAAATTTTGCAGGCCTCTAACTTTCCAAACACCTTTACGATGGGCCTACAGCTGGGCCTCCAAATTGGTGTCTATTCTGCCAAAGGGATTTGCTAAAAATGTATTCACTGTTTGTCTGTCATGCATGAATATGGACATACTATTCTGTGAAGCCATTCTCCCGTACATTGTGTGTGAGTACGATTATTTTTTATTTTAATTTAACATCTGTGATTATTGGCGCCCGACTGCAATTATTGTTATTATTATTATATTTAATTGTTCACCCAAATAATGGAGGATAGGGCAAGCCGCTATGACCTTGCACGCATTTTTCAAATGGTAAGAAGTAAATAGTGGAATAATGCTATTTCTTTAGGCGGATTTAACGTTCCACCAAACTAGGGGTCATGGACGAGGGCGCAAGCCCTTTACTATGTTTAGTGCATGTACTGTACTTTACTATGTATGTACAACGGCCTAAAGACACACCAACAGCAGCCTCGTGACCAATGAAAGGGAGAGAGGCGCCTAATTTGCCATACCTATCCACCTCTTCATTCCTGAAAATTCCCTCATGACCTGGTATCCAGACTAAAAGTGCATCCTTCAAAGAACAAAAAGTAATAAACTCATCTAGTCTTTTAGAAAATTCTAGTACCAACTTAGAAGTGAAAACTCATGAATTCAGCTTCTTCAACGCAGCTTGACCCTATCCGATCATCCAAAATACAACAAACAATAGCATAAACCTCAGCCTGGAAAACAATGGTCCATTTACCAAGAGATATTGTCAAATGATCTCTTCTCTCAAAATAGACAGTAGCTCCAAACGTACATTCATTCTGGAACCGTCTGTGTAATACCGGCGGTATTAACCGTGAATCAGGAATCACACCACATGGACCCAGTCTTAACCAATCTTCCCTAGAAGGTAACCTGATATGTAAGAATGATTGAAAACAAAATTCTTCAACATACTATCAGAAGGAAAACATGTACAAGGTAGAATGACCATAACGCTTTCCTTGCCAGAAACCTGCCTGTTTATTTCTATACAAGTCTTTCGTTGCCAGGTTTTCTCTTCTACAAACAGCGTAGGGATTTCTACCAAAGTCTTCATAGCCGCTATTGGCGTGATCCACACGCACCAGTCATCGCCAGTTAAGCCAAGCGTTGAATATCCTCAAGCAGCAGTCTAGAGCATCAATCTTATCTCAATGCGCTGCCCCACACCACAGCCGCTCACCATAATAGCCACCATACAATAAATACAAATCATTATCTTGGTAATAATCCCCATCTAACAGCATGTACCCGTCCCTTTATGTTAGATCTCTGAAAAAATAAATTCCAAGTTTAAAGAAAACTTGACAGTTTTGTAATTATTGTATTATCTACAGTATGAGAAAGTCGGTGAGTGTTTCAAACCAGATTTTTTTATTATTTTCAGTGGAAGCGTGGAAATGTTGTCCGAATGAATGTTGCCAGCTACTAGAGAAAGGATTCAAGTGCATACTGAGACTGGAGCCTGACCTGCATTGTGTAATATCCCCATCGAAGATTATGCTTAAAAAGAAATCAACATTGTCTATAAATGGGGATGCAGTGCTCGGCCGGGAGAAATGTATACAAATAGTTTACGACATTTTGGATTTTCTCTTTACAGCATTAATCGACACTCAGTATTATCAACTTTCACTAAGAGAGAGGACAGATGAAAGCTATAAAAATCTTATAGCTGCTTTGGAAGGTAATTTGATTGACCCTTAGGGGTTCTGTCCACCATTAACGGCCTAAGTGGTGTACTCCACAAAAGTGCATTCTAAGTTTTTTCTCTTGCTATTTTAAGAGGAATTATTGAGATATTAGAATATTTTTTTTTTTAGAAGGGGTGACCTCCACGGTCTATTGTGCCATGTCCCTTAGATGCCCAGCTGCACCCTTCAGGCCAGCATATCGCCTAAAGCATCTTCACTTCACTAAATTAAGGCTCCTTAGGATATATTCTCCTCATCTTCTTGGTAACTACCCAGGCTCCTTCTCTGAGTGAGAAGATGTAGTTTCTTCCGACCCCCCCCGCAGAATCTGTAGTGCTGTCGCTCTCCAAACCCGCATCGTCAGAAACTTTCTGAGTCTACAGTGTTCCCTGAGGAAACCCGTGAGAATGCAGAGCTTGTTCTTCGGAGACCATCTTTTTGGTTGTAATCTCGCAAGTAGATCTTTGCCTGTCTCAGTCCCGGGAGTGAGTTCCAGAGATGTGATCTCCTCACCTTCTCCTCTTTCTTAAGTGCCCCTAAGAGAAACTGGAGCTCATAGATTAGTACATGTTGGTACTTATCGCCCTAATATATTAAAAGGGTAAGAGAAAGTTGTGTGAGTGTTTCACACATTTCTTTTTTGTCTTTAAAGGCGCATCAACATCTGTGAGCATCCTGAGCAGTAGAGAGCCTGCCGGAGCTGCGTAGTTCTTTTCTTATAGACGACACTGCATTCCTCCTTAAGAGCAACACTGCCTGCTATTCGAACCCGGGTCTTCTGGGCCCAAAGCTGCGCGCCGTCATTTATATATCTCATTCTGTCCCTTGACTATTGAACTTGTCGTGTGATTGATCCAAACTTGATCAGTTACTTGATGTCAAATATTACGCAGCTTTAGGATGTACCTTTCCAGAATTGTAAAACACTTAGCTCTTCGGGTTGAGACCACGCCAATGGTTGGATAAACCGAAATTTCGCCCATATTACAATAGGCGTCTTCTGCGTAGTGTCGCCTCTAAAGCTGAAATTCTTTTTGGTATTGTAGTTTTATAGTTCACAATTTTTTTTTTCTAGGTTTCCTGAGTTCGTTTCCGTTATCTTCACTTTCATGGAAGGCCTATACTCAGAAATGTTACTATAGATCTTTATTTTATTTGGAAAGAGATTTAGCTGAAGAGAAAAAAGAATGCAAGAATTTACTTCCGTTAAAGGTAAATTGATAACTTTTATTTTCTCTAACTCCTAGTAAGAGGAATTTTTTATTTTAATTTTTTAAGTTTAACCCGCGTCAACATCTGTGGTCATGTGCCCAGGGCCTTCTCGGTGCATTGCCGGCTTCCAGACAGTGAATTGTAAAGGCTCCTAGGAAGTAAAAAATGTAAGGGTAGAAACTGGACTCGAACGCGGGACTTCCGCGCTACCATTCAGCTAACACCTTCCCTGAAGAGATCAAATATTGGAACTTTGCCAAATTTTCGAAATTGAGTTTTCACCAGAAATAAATGTTTTGAAAATATTAGTATATTTTGTCGAAGAAAGTCGGGGTTAACACGGAAGTGCAACGTTACAGAACTGATTTTTGAGTTTTCTGATTATTGTCGTATCCCCTGGTAAAGCAGTTAAACGAAGTATCAAGTTTAAACTTTCTACGATCTTCTGCCTTTTAAATTGTTTTGACCACAGACAAGCCTCAACTGTCTCTAAACATTAAATAAAAATTCCAAGTTATATCAGCATAAGTTTAAGTATTACAATAAGAGAAAAAACACGTTTTACAAATTAATTTTGTTTCATTTTTCCAGAGTATATTTACAAAATTAAATGATATTGATTCCCTTTTTGGTATAACCAATAAATTAAGAGGAACGTTATCATCTGAAGCGACGATGTTGAATGATGTCGTATCCGGTCATCTGGAGGTAAGTATACCATATTTTATTCGAAAATTAAAATTCCTATTACAGTTGAAGTCCCGTTCAGTTGAACCTCCTACATTGTGTTACAACTTTTTTCTTCTTTTTCTTATTCTTTTACTCAACATTGTTATCAATAAGAAATGAATATATGAATATATGAAATGAAAATTTATTAATTATAAAATAAAAGAGGAAAATATCAGTATGAAAGAGAACATAAACAACCATACATATACAATATAAAAGAATTGATTGTTGTGGTAGTTGGTTCCGCAGAGCTAGAAAGCATCAGAGACATTTTCCGTGGTAGCCTGCTTCATTTTGTGGTCATCGACCGGTTTCGAGCCCATCTTTAGGATGCGTTTTTCAGACAGTGTGACAACACAGACTTGCACAGAGCAAATTCAGTTTACACACTCAAGAACACATCCTGAAGATGGGCGAACGCCCGAAATCGGTCGATGACCACAAAATGAAGCAGGCAGAAAATGTCTCTGATAAAAGAATTTATCTAACAGAGGTTAATAACGTCATTCTAAATTCAATAAAAAAAATCTGGTGCGAAACACTACACAACTTTCTCTTACTCCAGTTCTCAAAATTATGTTGACAAATTTTATAGTTTGTGCACGAAATTTAATGAAATTGGTCTAAAACTTAAAAAAAAAAAAGTTCACTTCCGGAAGTGCACTTCCGGTTTACTAATTTTCTTAAAATTTGGAATTTCGGCCGGCCATCTATTTATTTCTAATTAATTTCGTTTGGATGATAGAATTGTATAACCAACTATGATATTACTTATAGATAAACAGAACCCCACCCCTTCCGTAAAAGTGCTATTAAATGAATTTTCTCCGAGAAATATATTGAATAAAAGTTGTAGATCTTTGTATGTTTAATTTATATAAGGATTTTCAAGAAAATCGTCGGAGTCATTTTTGAGAAAATCGCGAAAAAGTGGAAAAAAAAAAAAAAAAAAAAAAAATCATTTAGTAAAAGTGGTAAAGTAAATGCAATTTCGGTTATCCGACTTTTTCAAACTCGGAATTTCAACAACATATTCGATTCTAATATTAACATTATTGAGATGACAGAATTGTCTAGTAAACTGAAATAGCACTTTAGATGAAAAACGAACCCCACAATTCCCGCAAAAATGCCCTTCAGTGAATTTTCCCAGAAAAATGTTTCAAATAAAAGTTGTAGCTCTTTGTATGTATAGTTGGTCTACGAAGTTAGAAGAAAATCATCGGAGCCATTTTTGAGAAAAACGCAAAAAGTAAAAAAAAAAAAACTATGCTGTTCAGACACAGACCATTTGCTAAAAACCAACTTTTTGGACTCAAGAGACCTCATAACGGATATTTCTGGTGAAAACTCGATATTGAAAATTTGAAATGATTACAATACTTCCTCTTACTAGGGAGTAAGATAAAGTATAAAATCTATGTGGGTAGTAACTGACTAGCCGAAGTCATGGCGTAGAGGGGGGAGAAGACAAATAACTACCGATATAAATGCTTATCACAGTTATTTATAACATTTTTATTGGGAATTTGATTTTTTGAAGGTACAGGGCAGTTGCAATTTTATGTTTTCCATCAAAGTATAACTTTAGTACATTGTACAGTTCCGCCAACTATGTAATATTAAGTTACATTACAAGCTGTTCTAAAATTCCATGTTTGAAAAGAATCTGTTAATCAGAAGTGCGACTTTACGCTACTTTACTGGAGTTTTTTTTTTTTTGGAAATTTTGACGATTCATCTATTTTCTTTAACTTGGAATGCTTAATGCTACTTTTATTTTGGATTTATTTTTTCTTGGAAAAATTTGTATTAGAGATTTTCTGAAGAACCTTAAATTTAAACTCATCAGAGACATTTTCCAAGGCAGCCTGCTTCATTTTGTAGTCATCGACCGGTTTCAGGCGATCGCCCATCTTCGAGATGCGTTTGTCAGACAGTGTGATAACACAGACTTGCACAGAGCAAATTCAGTGGAGTTTATACACACATGAGGAAAATGGCAGGCTACCACGAAAAATGTCTCTGATGCTTTCCAGCTCTGTGGAACCAACCACCACAACAATTAAATTTAACTTGTTTGGCTTAGAATTATATTATCAATAGTAGGAGAAGTGTGTGAGTGTTTCACACCGCATTTTACTTTTTCTCTTTAGCAAGAGCAATTATCGCGATTGTGCCAGATTTTCGAAAAAAAAAAATGTTTTTACACGAATTGTGTACTTGTGTGTTTTTGTGTTTGGTTTTTCTGGCAATAGTATCCCCTATTGTCAGTGAGTTTATTAATGCATGCTCCATACAATATAAAATGTTATTTCCGTTTATTATACAATTCAGTTATTTTAAATTAAATTAAATAGAATTAAATATGTTGCCAAAATAAACAGTTTTCAAAATGGTTTGAAAAGAATTATTGAACAGTTTTTTGTGTTTTTCTCCATAAAAATACCGACGGATTTTTTTAAATTTTATATCTATGAATACGGAGGGGAGGGACCTTTAAGTTTTGTATGAAACTTTTTTCGAGAAAGTTCATTTAAAGAAATTAAGAGAGGAGTGGGGGGAAGTAATACTTTTTCTCAAACAAGTCATTTTATTAAGTTATAAGATTCTCCCATTCATGTAAAATTGTAGACAAGTAAACATTAAAATAAGTTTGAAGAAAATTTATCAGTTAAAATTCTGTAAACTGCTGTAGGAGAAAGTTGTGAGTGTTTCACAAACCAGATTTCTTGTTTTACTTGTTTCAGATTTTATTTACAGTATTTTAATTGTGTAATATGTTTTGTCAGGACGTAGTGGGTGCCTATGAGAGAATGGCTCAGAAGTACTCAAGTACGGCTTATTTCAGAGGACTGATCCAGTGTTACCTCAATATTAACCAACCTTTTGTTGCGCTACAGCTTTCTAAATCATTTTTGAATGAAAAGTAAGTGAAACACTTTGAAAGTGCAAATATTCTCAAGTGTAGCTCAAACATCTGAACAGTATAGCGCTTTTCTTTTTTTTTTATTTGGAATTCACAATCTATATAAATAAATGTAATAAGTGAATAGGATGATGATGTGTGATTATGAATGACGTTGTTAGCTGGAGGAGAGAAGCTACCCAGCAGTAACACTCTCGCAGGAGTTACTCCCTATTGCTGGAGGTAATCACGGGTAACAGTATAGCTCAAAAACGAAAAATCGCAAGAAAGTTCAAACTTGATATTCCGTTTAGGTATCTGGATGGTATCCGACACTAGGTTAACTGTCAAAATTCTTCAACTAGAAATACCACTTTACTGGATGATTTGTTCAATATTTTGCAATTTTGTCGAAACTGGTTCCAATAAACTTGATATATAAACTACTCATACAAAGAGCTACAACTTTTATTTGAAACATTTCTCGGGGCAAAGTCATTTAAGAGGGCTTTTGAGGGAGGGAGAAGGTTATGTTTTTCTCTAAAGTGGTATCTTAGTTGATTATACAATTCTACTATCTAAACAAAATTGATTAGAAATAGATTGCCAGA
Source organism: Triatoma infestans (assembly GCA_011037195.1). Lineage (NCBI taxonomy): Eukaryota > Metazoa > Arthropoda > Insecta > Hemiptera > Reduviidae > Triatoma > Triatoma infestans. Next base: position 36,066 of record JAAEAF010002905.1, on the reverse strand, counting down.
ATTCGCGATTTTCTCCATAAAAAACACCGACGAATTTCACTAAATTTGGTATACTAATTATAAAATTTTCAGTTACGATTTTGTAAACTACAGCAAGAGAATGTTGTCGGTATGTTTGTTTCACAACAAATTTTTTTTTCCTAATTTTCATTTTTTTCAGAATCTATATTGATCATACGATCTATAGTGAATATATTGAATCACTGTGGGCTGCTGGGAAATTTGAAGAGGCTAGTGAAATGTTAGGAAATCTTCGGCCGGAAATGAAGGATGGCTGGTCTTGGACTATCGATAATGTTGCTGTCATGGATCTAATCAGAAAGGGGCAGTATGGCCCTGCAAGGCAGAAACTAAACAATGTGTATATACGTTTAATTAATGATCTTACTTTGATCAAGAACTCATCCGTTGGCACTTACTGTCAAGGATATGACATTATTGTCAAGTAAGTTAGTTTTCTGCTGTTATTATTCACATTGAATCATCCTCATTGTCGCAACAGCATCTGAGATTTTGTCTATGCAGAGCACGCTTTAATTCTGAACAGCTTTCCAATTTTGCTCTGACGTCCAAGGTTCATCAAGTTTCTATAGAAACGTCACATTCACTACACCTGTTAGACCGAACTGAATTAGTATTAAAGAGAGAAGCTCTAGATGGATAGAATATCAAAAATTATTCCCATGATTTAAGACACCTCATTTACTATAAAATAGGCCATACAAGACCTCCCTATTCGATTTTTACTTTCTCGTACTCCTAGTAAGAGGAAGTATTGCGATCGTGCCATATTTTCAAAATTGAATATACTTCATGAAGTACATATTTTGGGATCCCCTTTATACGAAAACATAGTATTTCATTGAGGCATTTATCTCCCCCACCATCTGTATACTTATGTTAGGATAAATGAGAAAATTTGTTTTTTTTTTTAATTACTCTTATTAAGGGGATTATGAGAAAGTCGTGTGAGGGGTTCACACCAGATTTTTTTTATTTATTGCTATTACGCCGTTATACAAAATCCTATTTAGCAAAATCAACCCATCGAACTGGTCGTTCTCTTTTGGAAGCACTTTCTAGCTCCCCCAGTACCATTTTAATTGAATACGGATTGCATTCTATTATTGTAATTGTTACATTCCCTGCAACCATTTTTATTACAGCTTGCATGTTGCCTATGAAATGGAAAAATTTGTGGATATAATCGAATTAACAAATAGGAAGTGCAGGGTTCGCCAGTTAGACGACTTCCATCAAAACTTGAAAATAAGAGTAAGTTTATTTTAATTTATTTATTTTTACCATCTTTTATTGCTGGAAGTATTTGTGAAATACATGAATTTCGATGGGAAATATATATATTTTGAGCTCGTGTGAGCATAAAACAGCTTTATGTGTGTGGGAACAAATTTTCTCAAAACTGAACCACCGAAACTTACAATTAGGCTGAGGGGATAGAAGGGGCCCACTGCACTGCGACCTCCACATTCTATCGTGCCAATGCCCCTTGGATGCCGCTGGCTGGCTAACTGCACTCCCCTTCAGGCGAACGTCTCCCTTCAGCATCCCCACCAGATTAAGGCTCCTTAGGAATCTCAGTGTTCTGGAGGGCTCTGTTCAGGATATACTCTCCTCATCTTCCTGGTAACCACCCAGGCTCCTATATCTTCTCTGAGTGACAGCCTCGCAGTCCGTGAAGAAATATATCCGAGTTTCCTCTGCCTCCCCCGCGCACAATCTGCACGTGCTATCACTCTCCAAGCCCAGCTTCATCAGAGGTTCTCTTGAGTCCTATAGAGCCCCGTGAGGAAACTTATCACTTTTATTTGAAACATTTTTCTGGAAAAAATTGATTTTAGGGTGTTCCGGGACGACATTTAAAAATCCGACGAAAAAAATCTGTCTAAAAATTTTAAGTTTCAAGAAAATTTCTCACTTTCATAATTGTATTAATGCAATAAGAGAAAATCTGTCTTCACAACAGTAATAAAAAAAATTAAACCTTTGCAGAGCGATTTAGTGCGCTGTTTTGGAGGCCATGTGCAAGAGGTGCTTTCCTGCAGGGAGAAGATGTTTAGACTGGCTAGCCATATTGCTAATAAAAACCAGATCAGGAATATTGAACTATATTTTAGGAAGAGTCTTGGCGATGTTGTAGTACAATTAGCTAGACTGGCTCGCAAGTAAGTAAATCCTAGTCTAAGGCAGCCTGGTGCGGGCAGATTGCATAAAGCAATGGTCAAACATGATATGGGAGCATACTCTCTTCCTGCATATATACACTTCTTCCACCGTTCATACAATTGTTGAAAACATTCCTGAAAGTCGTTTTAGAACGTTCTTTCTACTGCTTCGTCGCATTTCCCATCACCACTTGTGAATCAGCAAAACGGTGTCCCTTAAATTTCATTTTCAGCCGTGGAAACGTAACAATCCAGTGGTGTAAGTTCGGGTGAATAGGGTAACATTGTGCCTAGCAGGGTAATGTTTCAGATTCAGTGAGCGATGTGACGAGGCATTGTCATGCAACAAAAACCAATCGTTCTGCCCATCTTTCAGGTCATTTCCGTCTAATTGCATCTCGTAACTTCAGGATCTCCACGTGAAGATCCCTAATAAGGGGTGTCATATTGGCTTTCGAGGTGTGACGACCCTGGAGAGGCTCATTGCAACATGGGCGAAACGTAGGTTTTAGCAAACCATTGACGCGGTCTCAACCAGGTTAGTCAAGTGTTTCCTCCACGTAAAGTTCTTTGTTGACTGTTTTGCCTTGAGGAATGAATTCGTAGTGAATCAAGCCCTGGTCATCAAAACCAACTTCACTTTCCCACGGCATCTGTGCAAGCCAAATGTTTTCTTTCTTGTTGATGTTATTGATTTCAATTGGGCCGACTGACGTTTCGTCTGAGGGTCGTAAAGAAAGCACCATGTCTCATCACCTGTCACAATTTTCCTCAGGGAGCTGTCATCTGTTCATGTCAATCAAATCCCTGGACATGGTCACTCTCATTTCTTTTTGCTCAGGGAATAACATTTTCGGGACCATGTGCAAGCAAACACGATGTATGTTCAAATCATCATGAACTCTCATGTGAAATGCCAAGTTCAAAAGCAATAGTGTCAATGGTTGTTCGCCTTTCCGCACGCTCAAGTTGTCGAACGCGTCGATATTCTCATCTGTGGTCCATTCCGAAGGTCCTCGTCAATGCTTGTGCGACCTTGACGACTTACACTGCCATTTTCTTCATCGCATTGTTTCCGTATGCTTTCTTCAGCATCTCAAGGGTCTCCAAGGATTTCTTCAGCAACATGCAGAATTTGATATTGGCACGCTGCTCTGATTACGACATTTAAAAAACCGACGAAAAAATCTGTCTAAAACAGCCTTCGTTTTACACCATACGCCGAGAACAACTTAACTGCCTACTAACGGCACGACATCTTACCTAGTAAGTGATGCCAACCTCACTTTACTTTAAGCGACTATTCTGGGAACTATTTCACCATACCTCGCATAGATAGGAATGCCCACCTCTAATACGAGGGGGTACCCAAAAAAAACCGGAATTATTTTTTAAAAGCTATTTATTTTCAAATTTTGTACAGAACAACCTTATCCCCTTCAAAATACTCTCCATTACAACTAATACATTTGTCCCACCGGTGCTTCCACTGTTCGAAACATTTTTTGTAGTCATCTTTAGAAATGGGTGACAGCTCCTTCTTCGTTTTTTTCTTGACCTCTTCAATGTTGTCAAATCGGTGATACAATCTTATATCACAAGTCATTTCACAGTGTATTTGCTTTTATTTTCTTACAGGAATGATAATGTGCATGTCGCCTGTACTAAATTATCTGTTGCCGAAGAGTTTGAAGTTTCGAAATATTTCATTGAGAAAGCTAAATATCATCGTGCAAAACGTGAAACTGAAGCGGCAATAATGGTTCTTAAACAAGGCATCGACGATCTGCAGAAGGATGCCCCATTGGCCGACCCAATTGCAGCCTTGATAGCTAAAGTATATTGTATTTTTAGATCCTCTAAATGTGGGGATATTTTTTTAGAATGGTTGTGTGAATGAGTGAGTGAATCCAAAAAAAAAATCTTTGTGTTTAAACAGAATATCTCAAAAACGAAAAGTCGTCGCAGGAAGCTCAAATTTGGTATTCCGGTTTTTACTACCATCGAAGATTTCCGGCAAAATCCATGCAGCTTTACTTATTGTTTTTTTTCTCCAATTTTTCATGATTTTTTTAAAACTTAGTATACTATCTGCACATATAAATGCCTATCACTTTTATTTAAAACATTTTCCATGGAAAATTGATTTTTTGGTGGGTTCTGGAGGAACAGTAGCGTTATGCTTCCCTCTAAAGTACCAGTTCCGTATAATACATGATTTTACCATTTATATAATATTAATACAAATTAGAAGCATTGATAGAATTTCAAATTTGAAGAAAATCGGTTCACGGGAGATGCAATTATATAGAATAAGGTTTTTACTTTTTTTTGAATTTTCTCGAAAATGGTTACAACGATTTTCTTTAATCTTGGAATGCCTGCTGCATAGACAGAAACGTATCACTTTTATTTGAAACATTTTTCTGAAGACATTGATTTCAGAGAGGTATTGAGGTCTGTCAGTCAGTTTAAATTTAAATTTGCACAAGCTTTTTTTGTTTTGACATAAAGCGTACAATATAAGGCCGCCCACGTATATATAAGTAAAACATGTACTGCCATTTTTATAGCTACCCCAACTAAATATAGGTAAAACGTGTGAATGGATCTGGTATTTTATCCATCGTAGCATGCATATTTCTTTTATTCCTGACCGGTTTCGGATTTTCATCCATCGACAGAGCAAATCTATCAAATTCTTGCAGAAAGCTCACTTCATCGCAGTGTTTTGATGGAGTGTAACAGAAACATTGCGTTGAAATGAACTCTGTACAGATAAATATTGTAATCTTGCAAATTTCTTGATTAAATTATATTATTTAGAGTCAGAGAAAGTCGTGTGAGTGTTTCATATCAGATTTTTTTTGCAATTGTATAAAATAATTGTAATTGAATTGAATTTTTCAGGCTAAATTGTTGATCGCTAAATATAATGAGGAAAACATGAATGTAGACTACAATGAATGCGTTAAGAACTACACAGAAGCTATAAAAACATATAATTTGGAAAAAAGCTACGTTTATTTGGCAAATTTCTTATACAAAGCTTACCAGGAAGATCATGAGGCTGATAAAACTTCAAGTAAGAGGTATTGTTCTAGTTTACTTAGAGATCTGAGACTTGGGTTTATTGGTTAAGAACTCTGTAGTTAATGAATAACTTCCAGTTGTATCTTGACTGAAATTAATGAGAAGTATCTGTTGGTTGGCTGATCGGCCGAAGGGTACCATAAGAAAACACCAAAAAATTTTCTTTCAAGTGTTTTTTATTAGTAACCCGACGTTTCGACAAACATTGTTTGTCTTCTTCAGGGGCTATCTTAGATTGAAAAATTTGTATGTTCTATCATTACATGTTCAATTACTACTGTGGTATCCATCAATTCCTCCATCAATTACTCTTTGATGTTTTCTTATGATACCCTTCGGCCGATCAGCCAACCAACAGATACTTCTCATCAATTCTAACGGCCAACAATTGCTACAATTTGACTGAAATTATTGCTGTCGGTAGAGGTGGTCTTATGTTTTCGTTTAAAGCGCTAGCTATCTTTGTTGATTATACAAATCTACTATCTAAACATAATTAATTAGAAATAAATAGATTGTCAAAATTCCGAGTATCAAGAAAATTAGTATACCGGAAGTGCGTTTTTACTAAACAGTTTTTTTTCAGTTTTCGCTAGTTTCTTCAGAAAAATACTGACGATTGTCAAAATTCCGAGTATCAAGAAAATTAGTATACCGGAAGTAGTATACACTGACGAATTTCATTACGTTTAGTATACTAACTATAAAATTTTATAAATTACAATTTTGTAAATTGCAGTAAGGAAAGTTGTGTGAGTGTTTCACACCAGATTTTTTTAAGCTTGAAATAGATTTTAGGGAGATTCACTGAGGAATCTGTGACGTTAAATTTCTAATGTTATATAGGTTTGTTCGATTCTTTTTTTTTTTTTAATTTTTTTTTAATTTAAGGCGCGCCAACATCTATGGTCATTGGCGCCCGGAGTCTTCTCAGTGCACTGCCGGTCTCCGGACAGTGTTCTCTCGTTACAGAAAACACTCCATCCATCGACAGAGCAAATCTATAAAATTCTTGTAGATTCTCTCGTTACCGGACAGTGAGCTGGAGAGACTTCTAGGAAGAAAAAATCTAAGGGTAGCACAGCTGGACTCGAACATGGGTACTCCGCGTGGAAGTCCAGAACGCTAACCACTTAGCTATTCCCTTCCCTGTTTTGTATGATGTTATTAGTGCTTTTCTTCTGGACTGCCATGTAATCACTGCCTGGGTAGGTACTCCCCTCCCCACCGCCACTACCACCTCTATGTTTGTTGGACAATGAGTAAAATTTGAGTTTATGGAAAATTTGTCAGTATATATATATATGTTATACATATATCGTATGTATATATATCATATGTTTTAACCAGTAGCGTGAGAAAGTCATGTGAGTGTTTCACTCCAGTAATTTTCTCCAAAGTCCCATAATCTCATTATCCTTTTATTTTTATTAAAATTGTTCTGTTATTATTTTGTTTAGAGACAGGCAAGTGGAGTCGGCAAAAAATTTTAGCAAATCATTACTTTATGGATGCAAGTATGTGTACCAGTCAATGTCCTGTTTATTGAATTTATGGCTTGATTTTGGAGCTCGCTTTATGAGAGAAGCTAATAAACCCGAACCGTGCACAATTGGTCGAGCCGCCACTATGGATGATTTCAACCGTATCATGAGTATGTATTGCCGCTAGTAAAAATTTTAGTTTCAACCATGTTGCAAATGTTGCAATTATTTAAAGATAAATTTTTTCCAATAGTTAAAAAATAATGTGACTATTATTGCGGTAAAATCAGTGGCTGAAGTTCTTTTTTTCATCTCTAGAGATAACTGCTAAAAACATATCAATAATATTAAAGTAAAGTAAAAATTCCAGAATTAAACATCAGAAAGCATAATATAATTCAGTTCAACTTTAACCTGTTTTTCTATAACCTTTCTCCTTTTCATTAGATCACCTCCTCTTAGAATTACCATTATATGTTATCTGTTTTCACATCCTTTTACTATCTCTTACTCCTAGTAAAAGTAAATATTGCGACCGTGTCAGATTTTCCAAATTGAGTTTTTCCATAATGTTTTGGGTCCCCTGAATAAGAAAAATGTATGTATGTATGTTTTAACAAAATATCTCAAACACGAAAAGTATCTGCCGTATCTGAAAGCCACCATCCTATCTGACGAAGATTTTGGGCACAATACAGAGAAATCTTTTTTTTTTTTTTGGTGCTTAAAATATGCTTGAAAACTTAGAATGATTGCCGGATAGAAACGTATAACTTTTATTTTAGACATTTTTCTGAAAAAAATTGATTTTAGAGAGGTATTGGAGGTGTGTGAATTAGTTTAAAATAAAATTTGCACAAGCTTTCTTACATTTAACCCAGAGCGCTCCACACAAGGCCGCTCTGGTATGCAATTTAAATTCCCACCACTAATAGCCAGCCTGCCCAACTAAACATTGTAACATTGCAATTTTCAAGAAAATTTCTTGATTAAATTATATTAATTAGAGTGCGAGAAAGTTGCGCGAGACCAGATTTATTTATTTATTTTGTGACATTGCCTGTAATTTTTGCAAACCCCCAAGCATCCCCCATTCCCAAAAGGGGGCTGGAAAACATCAACGTATTGACATTAATATATACATTTGACTTCAAAGTGCCTCAAACGCCAGTATATTAGTGGAAAAACCCAGCCCTTTATTTTCAAATTAACATGTCTCTTAATCTTCATAAAGCTCCTGCACCTTCTTTCCCTTTTTCCTTCTCCTTAGAGATAGGGAAGATTTTTTATTACGAGGTTAGATTTTTACGACTGGATTAGAAGTTTCAGAACGTTTTAGTATAAGTCCATACTTAACGAATATATTGTTTATTAAAATATTACAAGTTCTGAAGAAAATGTCTATCACTAGAAGTTGTTGTTGCCCCACAATCTAGCCCACTTATTCTGTAAATATGATTGCAGTAAATGTCTACCATTGTTTAATATTTATCAAGTTTTATATTTTGTATGTTGCAGCGACCAATGTGAAACAGTTGCCTTCGTATCTGTTCATGACGTCATTTTCATTGATTCTAGCCAGGGTCAATCATGAAGCCACCCTCTGCTACAAAATGTTGCAGAAAATTATTATCAAAATAATTCGTGATTATCCCCAGCAAGCCATGTGGACTGTAATCTCTTATCACAATGTACGCCATATTTTAGATTTATATTTAAGAATTAATCGAATTTTTTGTTTGTTTACTTTCTGTTATTGCTGTAAGACGAAGTACTATGAGCCTATCAAATTTATGAAATTGAGTTTTTACGGGAAATAAAGTTTCGAGGCTCCCTGATGAAAGCTGAAACTTATTATTGCTTATCTATGGGGAAAGGACCGAACCCTACGATATCCAAAGCTCCACTAGGCCCATATAGGCATCCCAAGAAAATCAACAATAAGCCAGTTCTATTTCATCTAAGATTCACCGCAGTCCGAACCAATCGGACAAAATAACCTTAAAGGGAAATAGCCAGCCTAAGCTCTTCCACAGACACTCTGTTCCGACCAAAGGTCCTGTACCTAATTCTCTCACAACCCAAGCCATTTGTCATAAAATGGATGGGTGTTTTCTCCTCTGTCTCACAAAAGGGATCATTACGTAGAGGTGTCTCCTTAAACCGCAATGATTAGTAAATGGTCCATCAAATGTCTGAGAGAGTTCCGTGAAAGACACAGCAATAAACAACTGTGCTTGTCCAAGCTGAAACATGGTATATCGTTTAAATGTTACCAGTGGGCGTGACAATAAGGTTTTGGAAAAAATAGGTTGACCAGAAATACCACTTTTATAAAGAGATATTTCAGTTTCTTGGGTTTCTCAAACCAGTACCAACGATTTTCATTAAATGTGGTATATCACTAACCATAAAAAGCGCTACCTTAAAAGTTGAAGTTTCTATAATTAGAAACATTGTTCAGGAAAACTCATTTAATTGGATATTTTGTAGGAGTGGTCGTTAGGCTTTCCTCTAAAGTGCCTCAATATATTATTCCGTCTATATAATCTTTATTTCTTAGTCAAGCGCTCTTCTGCCGTTAGGTATGACGACAAAGCTGCCCATCGTCCTGGCAGTGACGTTTGAGGTGTATTCCTCTCACGGCATGTTACTATGATCTTATCTTGCCACGCCAGTCTTCTCCTATCTCTTGGCCGAATATCCGAAATCTTCACTGAATACACTCTCTTCATCATCTTAACTGGCCGTCTTTAATAATTTCGTGGAGAGGAATTATTCCTGCCTAGCTCTGATTCTGGTGTTTCTCACCCTATCTCCGCGGGTCATTCCAGCTAACTTTCTCAAATACTTCATTTATACGATCTAAAAGCGATACGTCCATTTGTGACTCAAGGCCCTTGACTCGCTGCTGTAAGTTATAGTGGGAATGTAGACTTTTACAAACAACCGTGTTTGTGCTTTGTGTTACTTGCTGAGGAATTTCATATTCATTGAATGATACAGCCTGTTTCGGCTGTTCATTTCTTCCTTTACCTAGCCGTCTGCACTGATATGACAGCCAAGAAATTAAAAACAGTTACCACATTCTCTTCTTCCACCTTCAGTCCTATCGTCGCCTTTTTTCTCGCAATTATCCCACTTTTCGTTTTTACGACATTGATCATCAGGCCTTGCTTTTCCATATCTCTTCATGACATATATCAAGATTGTGCTCTAGTTTATTAGCCTTTAAGACTTTATTATCTGTAAATGCCAAAGTTGTGAGAACGAATTAGGTCGAGCTTCCAATGCCCAAGTTATGTGTTTTTGCGTCTTTTGCTACATTCCTTTAACACACTATCCATAACAATAATAGGAGAAAGTAATAAAAAAAGGGATTCAAGACATCATCTTGTCTTTCCTCTGGTTTAATCGGATGATAAATTGGCGGTCCTGACAACTCTTGCACTCCTTGTAAAAACGTTTAATCTTAAATTATTAGATAGAATCAGAAATATATCTCTGTTAGAGCTTGCCATAACGTGCACGCTGTCAAGGCCTTCTGCATATCTAAGAAGCACACATATGAAAGTGAATATGAGATCCTGGGTACTTTCTACCTGGTCGTATAATATTAATAAGAAATTAATGTGACGCCAAAATTGCGAGTTTGAAAAACTGACGGTTTACCGAAGGATTTTACAATTTTATATGAAATTTGTAATTGGGTAATACCCGTATAAATAGATAATTTAATCAGAACTGTGTAACTTACAGTAAGAGAAAGTTGTGTGAGTGTTTCATAACAGATTTTGTTTTTATAATTTTTATTTTCCAGTCATCTGATGAGGGACATAAAGTTAGAATAACCGAGGTGTTAACTGAGCTTCAAGCAATGAATATTGAGGATCTCAATAAATTCATCAAAGCCTTTCTGACGTTGGTCAATCTATTGATCCGTGTTTGCAGTAAAAAAGTTTGCAATGTAAGTACGAATTTGTAATCTTTGTTTAAATCTCCTGAGAGTTTGCTTATTGGTGCCCAATGTCTCAAGGTCTCCAAGTCAAGTGTGTGCCTGCAGAGTTGCTTCTCTGTCAGGATTAATCAAACAGCCTTGCTCCAAAGTACCACGCAATTCCACATATCGATTAAAAAAAACATTATGGACACTCGGACTTTTATGTACATTTTTAAAATGTAGGTATTTTAACAAATTTATTTTGGTGCATCAGAGGTCCAAATTCGCCAATAATGGGTAATCAATTGATTAAAAAATTGTTTAATTTGAGTGATATTAGAAGATTACGCCTTAATTTTAAAAATAAAGGATTTTTACTTTGAAGAACTAAAGGCAAATATGAAGCCGGATTGCATTATCTGGTCCTTCACTTCACTAATTTCAACCCCCAAACAAGTTGTTTATTATAATGCTCAGAATAATAAATTGGTCAAAAAAAGTGACGAATTTAAGCGGTTCATGTGATATAAGAAGGTTGAAAAACACTTCGAGTTTCTGGGTTGTGACAGCGACAGTGGTTTACTAAAAACCGTCGATTCGCCCGTTGCAATGAGCCTCTTTAGGGTCGTTACACCTTGAGGCCAATAAGGCAATGAATCTTGGTAAAGAAGGGACTTGGCTCCTCCATATTGACTGCCTTCTTGATCACCATGCTTACTATAGGTGGTGAGCAGGCCTTAATTTATCTTTGCCCATGGTTGGCTGGCGTCTGACGAGACCTAAGTCTCCCATCCCACTACCCTCCTGCCCTGTTGTAACCTTGTTCTGTTTCGGAAAACCATTATCCTTTTTTCACTTGCTTTTTCTTTCCTTCCCCTAGGATGAGAAAATTATACCTCGTCACTCGCCAGCCAACCATGGGCAAGAAAGGGAGAATTAAGCCCCGTCCCTTTTCTGGGACCAAGGTTGATTGTTCTATTGAAACGACAGAGAGGGTATTAGCTCAGTGGTTAGCGCACTGGATTCGCACGCGGAGGTCCCGGGTTCGACTCCAGGTGTGCTGCCTTTAGCTTTGCTCTTCCTAGGAGCCTCTACAGCTCACTGTCAGTGTGTCAGTGTTGTCTGGAATGAAAGAACACTGTCCGGAGGCCGGCAGTTCACTGAGAAGCTTCGAGCGCCAATAACAATAGATGTTGACGCGCCTTAAGTTAAGAAAAAAATGGTACGACCTTGAAGAAGATTATTGCAATATGGGCGAAACGCAAACCACCCGGAAACTGAGTGTTCTTCATGTAAATGGCCGCAGAAACCTAAAAGGTCACATGACTCAGAATAAGTTAAATTTCAGAGAATTTGTTTCAAACATTTCAAAACTAAGTAATATGTTGGTTAAACAGGTTTAATTTGTTTAAAAAAAAAGAAGAAAAAAAAAGTTAAATATACTTGAAAAAGGTTTAATTTAATGATAAGAGTTTAGTGGAACAAAGATTTAGTGTGGTTGAAATATTGCTCTAATGTGCATGTGCCATTAATATCAGCTGTCTGCAGGAACAAATTGCTACTGCAGTTAACGGAAGTATTGTCAGCTATCATTTTTATTAACCTTTCTTATATTTTGTACTTATTTATTTATTTATTTATTTTAGAAAGGAACAGTTCCAATTGAGAGCATTGCTAAAAATCTGAAACAGATGAAAGTTCTGCGAGGAACTGAAGTGATGATCCCCATACAGAAGTGCCGGACAATCTCCTTGCCAAATTATAAATATTGCCAGGGTGGCTTGGGCAACGAACACAATCCATTCCCAACGTAAGGTTTCTTTTTAATTTATGTTTTTTATTGATTTATTTATTTATTCTCTGGTTTTGTGTAAGAGAGAGGGGGCAGAGCGAATGTGAACAAAATAGAGAAAAAAAAAGACATCTGGTTGGATTTCTTTTTGTTGGGCACTGTAGTTTGAGCAGACATCGTTTGCCTAATGGTGCCAACTAGAGATCCCAGGAACCTAATCTCCTCCACAACCCAAGCAATATCTGTCACTAGATAGATGGATGAGTCTTTTTATTCCTCAAATTCAACAGAAGAAGTTCCCAAAGATTGTACGATTTAATTATTGCAGTCGTGCCAGATATTCGAAATTAAGTTTTCACCGGAAATATATGTTCTGTGGGTTCTTTGAATACGAAATAAAAGTTTTTGGCCTGGAATGTGCGTGCTGGCGTGTCTATGTGTTTTAATTTATTCATTCATTAAAATTCCAAATTTGAACTAAATTTAATCATTGTAATTACAGTAATGCACAAGGGAAAGTCCGGTGAGTTGTTTTAATTCAGATTGCCAGCATGAGTGATTCATTTATTTATTTACTTTTTAATTTCAGTGAATTAGTGTACTTTACCGATGTAAAGGCCGATGTACTCATCATGCATTCCATTCAGAGGCCTAAGAAACTGGATTTCATTGGTTCTGATGGACAGATTTATCCAATGTTGTGCAAATCTATGGTACGTTTGCAGGTTTAGTTTCATTTTTATCTATATCCTTATTATTTTTAAGATGCGCAACATCTGAGTTGCCCTGAGACTTATTCTTAGCGCATTGCCTGCCTCCGGGCAATATTCTCTTGTTAGACAATATTGCCCATCGCTAGAGACAGTGTACTGTACACGGTCCAAAGTAGAAAAAAATTTTAATCAAGAAAAACACTGCAGGATTTGAATACGAATTTCCGCGTTCCAAATCTATTGCCCTGTTACTGAGCTAATAATCCCGTCCTTTTCTTAACCCATTTTTTTAATTTTTTTTTATTTTAGGATGATCTGCGATTAGATTCTAGGATTATGGAATTCAATTCTCTAGTTAATATGTGTTTGGCTAGGCATCCTACATCGCATGATCGAAATCTACATATTAGGACGTATGTAAGTATTAATATCCTTAAAATTAACAATTTGGCAAAGGTATTAAAGTAAAATTTAGTAAAAGTTCCGACATTCAAGAAATGTCTTAACAGATTTATGAGAATTTTAGGCCAAGTTTTTACTTTCTCTTGCTCCTAGTAAGAGGAAGTAATGCATGCGATCGTGCCGTATTTCCAAAATTGAGTTTTCACCGGAAATACATTTTTGGGGTCCCTTGAATACGAAAAAAGTGTTTTTAGTGAAGGGTCTAAGTGTGTGTGTGTTTTGAAACAAAATATCTCTAAAACGAAAAAATCGTAAGCAATCTCAAACTTGGTATTCCATTTAGGCAGATCCACCGCAATAGACACAAAGATTTCGTGCAAAATCCATCAACCGGAAGTGAGTTTATTCAATAGTTTCCCCCCCCCCCGTTTTTCGTGATTTTCTCGAAAACGGTCCCAAGTTTCTTCAGACTTAAAACACGATCTCATATACATAAATATCTGCCACTTTTACTTGATACATTTTCCGAGGGAAAATGGATTTTTTGGAGGTTCTGGGGGGAAGTTATGTTTTCTCTGATTTATCATTCCACTGTCAGTATACGATTTTATCACCTTCTTAATATTAATACACATGATCGAATTCCAAATTTGAAGAAAATAGGTTGACCGGAAGTCAATTTTACAGAATAGATTTTTGAGTTGTTTTTTTTGTTATTTTCTGGAAAAACAGTTAACAGCGATTGTCTTTAAACTTGGAACGCTTGCTGCATAAATAGAAACGTATCACTTTTATCTGAAACATTTTTCTGAAAAAAAAATTTTTTTTGGGGGTTATTGCAGGTTTGTCAGTTAGTTAGTTTAAATTTAAATTTACACAAGCATTGTTGGTTTATGACATAGAGCGCTCCACAAAAGGCTGCTCAGGTATGCAAGTGAAATCCCCACCACCATTTCATGGCCAGCCCAACTGAACATTGTAATGTTGCAATTTTAAAGAAAATTTCTTGAATAAATCGTTTTAATGTAGAGTAAGGGAAAGTCGTATGAGTGTTTCACACAAAGTAGTTTAAATTGTTGACGAAAAAATATAATATACGAGGTGTGTAAATTAAGTAATGGGACTGATTTTCTAGTATTCGATCTGGCAACACTGGAGACGCGGCGCATGCGTGGTAGGGCAAGTAAACATCTGATACACGTCCAGTGCAAATTTGAAAATGCTAGAGTTCTTGCACTGTCCGTAGTGACTTTTTTTGTGAGCAAGGTTTTTTTCAGTGCGTTTTAAAAATGAGTGACATCAATTACGAGCAACGTTGTGCTATCAGGTTTTGCTTCAGACTTGGGCACAGTGCAACGGAAACGTTTGAAAAACTGTGCCAGGCCTATGGAGACAATGTTTTGTCGAGAGCACAGGTTTTTAGGTGGTTTAAGTCGTTTGCAGAAGGAAGGGAATCAATTGAAGACGAGCCTCGCAGCGGAAGGCCTTCATCTTCAAGAACCGACGAAAATGTTGGCAGAATCCGCGATCTCGTGCATTCAGATCGTCGTTTGACAGTCCGAATGATCGGCGAAGAGTTTGATTTGACTCACACAACCGTTCATCAAATTTTGACTAATGAATTGGGGATGAGAAAAATTTGTGCAAAAATGGTTCCGCGATTTCTATTAATGAGTATTTGGCCAGTAATAACATTCCTGTGGCTCCTCAGCCTCCTTATTCACCCGACTTGAGTCCATGTGACTTTTTTTTGTTCCCCAAATTGAAAAATCACCTCAAGGGACGTCATTTTGGAACATTGGAGAATATTCAAACAGCCGTAACCGACCAACTGAAGTCTATTCCAGTATCCGAGTTCCAGCACTGTATGACGAATGGAAGAATCGTCTTCAGCGTTGTGTGGCTTCCCAAGGTAGTTACTTTGAAAGGGACAATGTTGAATTGTAATTTTATTTGAATAAAAAAAAGCTAAAAAATCAGTCTCATTACTTAATTTACACACCTCGTATAACAGGAGAGTAAAGTTCTTTTACATACAATTTGTTCAGTTCGAGTGTGTAAAATTGACACTTTTACTCTTTTGTTAAATAATAAATTTTATTACACTAATAATCTGAAGAGTTGCATTATTAAATTTATTGTGATTATTTAATATATTGTTTTTAGAGCGTTGTACCGTTAAATTATGAATGTGGACTAATCGAATGGCTACACAATTTGGTAACTTTAAAGAGCGCCATTCAGAGAACTTACAAGAAAGTTGGAATCTCATTAATGACGTCTAAAGAGATTCAGGAATTCATCACAGGTAAGTTATCAGTTGATATTACAGGGTTATTGAGAGCCTTTCACTTAGTTTAAATTTTTACTAACGCTACGTGGTGTTGTGCAGTGGGCGCTCACAATGTCCACTTAGGTCTAACCCCTATCACCTGTTTTTATGGTAATGTCTACAAGTTTTGTAAACATTGCAGCTTTAAATAGTCGTTTTTTTTTGTTTTTTAAAAATAGTTTGTAATTATTAGAATAAGAGAAAGTAGTGTGACGTATTTACACCATTTTTTTCTAAACTCGCGACAACTTAAATTACCGTGAGCAAAAAAGAGAATATCTTTTAAATTTATTTGTAGCATACATAGCCATTACAACTAAAAGATATTACAAAACAATTTATTATAATCAGAGACATTTTCCGTGGTAGCCTGCTTCGGTGGTGGTAACCTGGAGATGGGCGAACGCCTGAATCCGGTCGATGACCATAAAATGAAGCAGGCTAGCACGGAAAATGTCTCGGATACTTTCCAGCTCTGCGGAACCAACCACCACAACAATTTATTATAATTTGTGATATAAAGATAACAATTACAATTAAAAATATAAAACCATTTTATAGATATATATATATATATATTTTTGAAAATGTGGCTGGGTCCGCAATGCTGGATAACATCCGGTATTATATCCGTCGTAGCATGTATGTTGGTTTTGTTCCTGACCGGTTTCGGATATTCATCCATCGACAGAGCAAATTCACCAAGTTCGTGTAGAGAGTTCATGTCACCGAAATGTTTCTGTAGACTCACACTTGTTGGTAGTGTACAAAGCAAACACTTAAATTCTCTTCCAAGGATTCTAGCCGTGATCGGTTTTTGTTTCTTGCAGGGATTTTTGCTGGCCGCTAATCTATTGTTGCATAATTTCATTAATGATTATCTGAACGTTTTCTTCAGTTCTTGATGTCACAAGTGGGCTGGGGACGTTCATCATCTTCCTACTTTTGACCAATATTTTATCTTGCAAAACCCCTAGTAGCACCTAAACGAAATATTAAGTTACTGCTTTCTGTGATTTTTTTTCGTTTTTGAGTTGTGCTTACAACGCATATAACGACACACCATTTTTTTTTTTTTTTTTTTTTAAATACGCTTTTTCGGTCTTAGGGGGGGAACCTCAAAACATGACCGCAATAAACACTTCTCTCTTACACTCACTCACTCACTCCCTGGCGCTACAGGTCTGTCCGACCCTTGGCCTGCTGAATTAATTTTTTCCATCTATCTCTGTCCTGCGCCTCACGCCTCCAATTCCTTATCCCCAACTTCCTAGCGTCCCTATCAACTTCATCCTTCCATCTGCTTCTGGGTCTTCCTCTTCTTATTGTTTTAAAAAGACATTTATATTTGAAAGTCTCGTAAAATAGAAAAAAAAAAAGTTCTTACCGGCTGGTTTGTTTGTTTTTCTGTAGTTTTTGTTTGGACAAAATGTTCCACAAATCATAATTCATTATATACACATAAATTTCTATCACATTTTATTTGAAACATTTTCACGGGTAAATTAATTTATTGGGGGGTTTTGAGGAACAGTAAAGTTACGTTTTCCTCTAAAGCACTACTTCAGTACAATATATGATATGGCTCTACCATGTACATAATATTAATATACATTACATGTATTATTAAAATTAAAAGAAATTGAAGAAAATCAATTATTTATTTATTTGTACAAGGGGCTTGAGCCCCCCCATACAAAGGAGTGGCGAGAGTTACATACAAAATCTTAAAACATAAAAGAAAAAAGAAAAATTAGAAAAAATACAAAATAAATAAATAGAAAAGTACAAAAATATAAAAAATACAAGATCTAAAAAATGAAAATAAATCTGGATAGAAATTAAATTATACCATGTACATTGTAAAAGAAATTTGTGGCTGTTTCAAAATTAATATTTATTAAATTTTAATATTATCAGTTTAATTCAATAAAATTTGCCCAAATTTCAAAATATAATAAATAAAATTATAAATATTTTTTATTTCAGTAATTGTTTTAGGATGTAACATACTTAAATACCAAAATTCATTTGTACTGATATTAAAATACTGTCTAAGAAGCGAGTAAACAGGGTAACCAACCATGATATGTTCTAAATTCTCGGGTAAATTTAAATTGCAGAGCTTATAAACTGAGTAGAAGTAGAATCAATTGTGAACTTCAGTATATAAGTTCATGAGGTTCTCATCTTGCGAGTATACGAATAAAAACCAGCGGCAGATTGAGAGATAAATAGAAAGGATTATTTATTTAGTATTATATATCTTGTTATAATAGTGACTATATTTTGATTCTAATAACTGATTTTGATTTTATTTTAGAAGGTAATTTTTATATGTTTGTAATGTATGCGGAATAATTTTATTTAGAGTAGAGCTATCTTGGATAAAAACTATATCTGAATAATGAATAGGGAGTAACAGATCTCTCAATAGTGATACCCATTTATCTATTAATTGAAAAAGAAAATCTATTAATTGGAATTGTGAATTACAAAATAGGTTTATGAGCTTTTTCTTTGTAAGTTGCAATGTAATAAATATTTGTGCCTCCCCCACCAACATTATTGTACTCATTTTAGAGGATAGATGAGTAAAATTTGAAGTTTTAGAAATAATAGTGTATAAAAAGTTGTGTTTGTTTGTAGGACCAAAGGAGCAGTTAGAGCCCAAGTTGAAGTTCTTCCATACCGTACTACTGCCTAAGCATCCACCAATTCTACATAAATGGTTTTTTGAACAGTTTTCAAAAGCACATTCATGGTAAAAATTAAATATCAGTAAATTATTAAATTAAATTTAAATTATTAAAATTTAAAATTAAATATCAATAAATAGTTCTTAAACAGACTTTAGTTTTAGGTTTAGTTTTAAATCTACTAGGTATATATAAATTTACTAGTTTATAAGTTACTAGTTTATATATATATAAGAAAAAAAAAATGTTAGTTTAATTTCTTATTTTTATATTCTGTTTTGGTTAGTTAATTGTAAGTAAATCTCCCTCCAACAACAGAGTTTAAAGATTAGACCCCCACATGTTGTGTCCACTGTAAGAAAGATTTGCCCTTTAACAACCCAATCACGTGTTTTCCCACCCATCTGGCCACATCCCTTGACCTAGTTTAAGAGTTTAGTTTTTTAAAAATACGTCTCAGTTAGTGTGAAACTAAGTTTGCTCTGTGCGAGTCTGTGTTGTCACACTGTCTAAAAAACGCATCCTGAAGATGGGCGAACGCCCGAAACTGGTCGATGACCACAAAATGAAGCAGGCTACCACGGAAAATGTCTCTGAAAATGCTTTCCAGCTCTGCGGAACCAACCACCACAACAAATAAAAATTAAATAAATAAATAAATATAAAATACCGTTGGGTTTGTGTTGTTTATATTGTCATAATTCTTTAGTATTATGAAATCTGGGTTTATTCCTGCAATTTTTCATATTTTACCGTTTTTTTATTTCTGTTTTTTTTTTTTTTTCAGGTATTTAGCGAGAAGAGCATTCGTCCACAGTTGTGCAGTGATGTCAATTATTGGGCATATTATTGGGTTAGGAGACAGACATGGTGAAAATATACTTATCGATACCACTAATGGCGAGGTGGTTCATGTGGACTTTAATTGTGTCTTTGATAAGGTAGGCAGAGGTTTATTTATAGTATAGGCTATGTAAACTTAAGTAACTTGTTCAGCATAACTTGTTCAAGAACTGTTCAGTAAAAACGCTGAACAGAAGTGTTATTCCTAAAAAAAGATCGTATTAGATTTTCAAAATTGAATTTTTACCGAAAATTGATGCTTTGATGTCCCTTGGATGCGAAAAAAAAAATGAATTTAGCGAATGCTCTGCCATGTGTATGTGTTAACAGAATATCTTCTAGAAAACGAAAAGTTTCAGGAAGTATTCTATTTAGGTTGCTACAACCGCATCACACTCGAAGATTTTTGGCGCAAAAACCATCAACCGAAAGTATGATTCCACTGAATGTTTTTTATTCAGTTTGTTGAAATTTTTGTTTAAAAATTTCTTATGATAGCTGCAAACATGAATACTAATCACTTTTATTTGCAATATTTTCTCAGATAAATCGATTTTTAGAAGTTCTGGTAGAACAGTTGCGTTATGCTTTTCTCTATAGTATCACTTCAGTATAATATATGATTTTACCTCCTACTTAATATTAATACATATTACCAGCATTTAGTACTACAAATTTGAAGATATCAGCTAACCGGAAGTGTAATTTTACACAATAGGCTTTTTTTGAGTTTATTTGAAATTTTTTCGAAAATAGTGGCAATGATTTTTTTCTGGAAACATGGAATGCTTGCTGCATAGATAGAAACGTATTTGAAACAATTAATCTTGTAATTTTAGACGAAATTTTCTTGATTGAATTGTATTAATTAGCGTAAGAGTAAATGACGTGAGTGTTTCTTGTCAGATTTTTTGTTTTTTATCGCAGAAAACTGAAAGACCTTTTTAGTAAAAACGCACTACCGGCCAATTCATTTTCTTCATACTGGGAATTTTGGTAACATTTAATTTTAATTAATATTATTAAGAAGATAGAATCGTAATAATAAACAACTATTACAACATTAGAGAAACCATAATCCCACCTCTCCCTCAAAAGTGCCCTTAAATGAATATTCCCGGAGAAATGTTTCAAATAAAAGATGTAGCTCTTTATATATGTGGTTCATATGCCAAATTTAAACTGATGATATATCATAAGAAAATTGTTGGAGCCATTTGGAAAAATTGCCAAAAAAAATCTAGTACAATCAGTTCAGTAAAGTGTTATTTCTGGTATAGGAATTTTGACAGATAACTTCTGTCGGATCCCATGATAATACTTAAACGGATGTCAAGTTTGAACTTTCTGCAAATTTTCTTTTTCGAGCTATGCTGTCTACACATACATATACACACATTCAATACCAAAAATTTGACACGATAATAGCAATTGGAGAAAGTAAAAGAAATGAATTGACCCACTATAGCAACAGCTGACTTTCTTCTTTTCCTATATACCGCAAGATGTCTTTTGGAGAAACAGGGTTAGTAGCTAAAGGATCTCCTATGTGTGTATGCTACTGAGGTAGAGGTTGCCTAGGTGTGTTACGGATAAACCTAAGTAGTTGCACAGACCAACTAACCCTCTGCAGGCCCTAAAAGTATGAGGGCGTTCTTGCTGTTTAGCGACTGGGATATCCTGCAGAAAGACGCCAACCACTCTGGCTAGTCTATCTCCACCCTCCGGGGAAGTTGAACTGATTATATAACAAGCTAATTTAATGAATTACTTTTCACAGGGTGAAGGATTCGCATATCCTGAAGTTGTACCATTCCGTTTAACGCAAAACATGGTGCATGCCTTCGGCACCACTGGCGTTGAAGGAGCATTTATACGTTGCTGTGAAATTGTAAGCAAAGTGACCAGAGCGAAGTCTGATCAGTTACTATCCATCATGAAACCTTTTCTCTATTACGATGTCCAGAGTTACTCGCACAGTGTCAACACAGAGTGGGCATATTTCAAACAAGATCAAGATGTCAACGAAAGGGTAAGTCAATCAGTTTTATTATCAACTCCTGTTGATTAATGTAATGTGAATCAGACTCACTCACACGACTCACGACTTTCTTAAAAAACCGAATTTTTACTTCTTTTTTTTTTTTTTTTTTTGCTGGTAGAAGGGGCCATTGCACTGCGACCTCCGCGGTCTGTTATGCCATGCCCCCTCTTTCAGGTGCTACAGACAAGCATCTTGCCTATAGCACCTCCACCAGATTAAGGCTCCTTAGGAATCTCAATATGTCACATATTTCATATTCCTCTCTTTAATTTGAAGACCAAAATTCGTAGCTCCTTCTTCTAACTTCGGAAAAATTCCTTAAGCGATGTCTGCGACCTCGCCACAATACACACATCGTCTGCGTAAGCTAAAATACATCCTATGCTGTCTCCTAAGATAATTAAGCAACTTATGCTTGCCCCTTCCCAACAAGTTGTAGAGGAGCAAGTCGAAAAATCGCAGGAAATTTAAATTTGAGTCCTTAGCAGGACCAAAACTGAGTACCAAGTTTGAACTTACCGCAATTTTTTCGTTTTTGTATTATGCTGACCCCCCTCCCCATACGATTGGAACCCTTATTAGGCATTGTGGTTAATGAGACACTTCTACGTAATGCGGCTCATGCCAAACCCCATTTTGTAGAGTTTGTATGATAGAGTAAGAAACACTCATCCATTTTATGATTTTGGGTTGTAAGGAAGTTTAGGTTATGATCCGATTTTTCGGACTGCGGTGAATCTTAGATGGGTTACAGCCGGGTTTGGATTGTTGTTCTAAACCCGTTTTGTTGTTGTTTATCTTTGGAATAGGCCCATTGGGGCTTTGAATAGCGAAGGAATTGGTCCCTCCCTGCAGGCGAATAATAATAACTATTTATAAAGTGACTTTTAGGGGAGTTTTGGAAGATGGGAAGGTTATGCGTTTTTAAAAAAGTCCTTTTATTATATTTAGATTCTTCCATTGATGTAACATTGAATAGACTAATCATCATTAACATTAAAAGTTTTTGAGACAATTTAACATTTATATCTGTGTAAATTGCTTTAAGAAAAAGTCGTATGAGTGTTTCACACCAGAATCTTTTTTTGTCTGTTGCAGGCACTACGAAATATACTATTTATGCAGAAGAAACTGTTGGGAGCTGTCCGTCTTGAGGGTGGCGTCATGACAGAGGCATTCTCCGTTGAAGGTCAAGTCAGGTGTCTGGTGAATGAAGCAATGAACCCTGCAAATCTGTGCCGCATGTATTACGGCTGGGCTAGCTATCTGTAGACAACTCCTATGGCAGTTTCGGCTTAACTAGGAATGCCAGCAAAGTTCCACAGATTGACCAAACCTGTATAATTTATTTTTTGTAGAAGGGGGGCCCATCGCACTGCGACCTTCATGGTGTATTATGCCATGTCCCTTGGACGCCGCTGCGGGCCAACCGGTTCTTCTCATCCACCAGTTTAAGGCTCCTTAGAAATGTCAATATTTTGGAGGACTCAATATATTCTTATCTTCTTGGTAATCACCCAGGCTCCTAAATCTTCTGTGAGTGACACACGCGCAGCCCGTGATAAGATGTATCGGAGTTTCCTTCGCTCCCCCTCCCCCCCGCAGAATCTGCACGTGCTATCACTCTCCAAGCCCAGCTTCGTCGAGTGTACAGTGCCCGCAAGAATACGGAGCTTGTTTATACTATTGGTCTCAGTGTACCAAATAAATTTAAAATTATTATTATTTTTTTTTTTACTTTATAAATGGACTGTATGGGAGGGGAAAAGATCAGATCTGCTGTACCTGATTTGCTGTGTATCACCTGCTTTATATAGTTAATACAAAAATTTCTTTTTTAATGAAATTTAAATTTTTTTGTAAATTTATAAACTTTGACTGTAAAGGAAGGGAAAGGATCAGATCTACTGTACCTGATTTATTGTGTATCTGCTACTTTATATAGTTAATACAATAAATGACTGCCATTTGATAATTTTTTAATCATGTCATTTGTTTTTACTTTCTCTTACTGATTTTGGAAATTCTCTTTTCACCGGAAATACATGGTTGAGGTCCCTGAGTACGAAAAAAAAAATGATTTAGGGAATGCTCCGTATGCACAGAATATATCAGAAACGAAAACCCGTAGAAAGTACAAACTTGGTATTCCGTTTAGGTACTATTATCGCACCTGACACGAAGGTTTCAGCCGAAATCCATTAAAAAAGAAATGCGACTTCATTGAATGCAAGATTTTTCCTAGAAAATTGATTTTTTTTTTTGGTAGGGGTGCTGGCGGGGTAGTAACCTTAAGCTTTCCTGAATTATTGCTTCAGTATAATGTATGGTTCTACAGTCAATTTGGGATTTCCTAAAATTCCCTCAGAACCTCCGATAATCAGTTTTTTTTTATAAAATAAGAATTCAGAATTAAAATTTTAGATTAGGATTTGTGCTAAATGCAAGAACCTTGCTAGGTGTTAGGTGTCCATAATTGTATGTTGATAACATTGAAAAACTAAGTCCAATGAATGTGATCGCCTTTATATGTGTAATTAGTTTGCCAAGAATAGGTTGGAGCCAGGAGTAAGTCTGCCACCAACTAAACAGATAATAGTAAATGCTAAATCTTCTTTAAACTTAAAAATTAAACTCTTTGAAAGTATTATTAGGTGAACATTTTTATTTAGGGTCCCAGATTATGCCTTGTAATACGCAAAAGCCGGCCATACAAGCTACGGTCTACCGTACGATAAACCTGTGCAGTTTTACCTGCGCAAGCAAACCGGAGCTTGTGTGGGAATAGTCCTGCGCAGGTTTTTGAGCCTGTACAGGCGGCCGGAGCAAAATCGAAAATCAGTTCTTTCGAATGAGATCGTACGGTGAAAGTGGGCGTGTCCTACGGTCGTCTGTACAGTCCGCTTCCAGTTTCTGCCTGGGGAGGTCGTTAGTTGGTACACAAAAATGGCGCCTCCAAATTTGATTAGGAAAGTGCTGGAAGATTTCGTAGAGATTTATAGATCCCATTCATGTTTATGGAAAATTTAAACCAAAGAATATCACAATAGGGAGAAAAAAGAAGCAGCGTATCAATTACTAATTGATAAACTGAAAGAAATTGAACCCGATGCCAATAAACCAGCGGTTGTAAAAAAAATAACAATTTGCGAAGTAATGTTCGCAAAAAAAATATCAACAATCTCTAAAGTCAGGGCATCTGCTGATGATGTGTATTGCACAAAATTGTGGTACTATGATTTACCAGATTTCTTAAATGATCAAGACCGAGCTAGGGAGTCTTCATCCAACTTGGACAATGATGAAAGTAGTCGTGACGTAAGTAAAATATTTGTACTTGGTCATTTTTTATTGTTGATTGGTACACGTCACAATAACTATTGTGACGCAGATTGAAAGTTACAACAAAATTATAAATCTTTGTTTCATAAACTAAAATAACCCAATGAAGTTACAAAGATGAAAGGTTTTGAAAATATTTCAATTTATATAATATTACATACATAGGACAAACATCTCAATATTTAAAAAATAGACTGTAACCTAAAACCGACATAAATACGACTGTAAAACAAAAAACCGACTGACATGACTTCAGCACGAAACACTGCATACAATTCAAACACGAATTTGACATAGAAAACACAAAAATTCTCTCCATCAATAATAATAATAAAAGAAATATATTGGAAATGATTTATATTAAAAAAGATAAATTATCTATTAATTTTAGAACAGACACCAAAAACCTATCCCTCAGTTATAACAATCTCCTGAATTTCCAAAGCAACATACAGACTAAGACACAGTTTTCCCATCCGCTCTCCTAGCCCTTTATAAATCTTGGCCCATCCATTGTCCGTAACACTTGGTGATGATATGTCATAGGTTATACTAGATTAATTACTACTGGGATTCTAATTAAAAATTTTTTGTAAGTACATTTCCTAAGTTATTTTCATACTGTACTCATATATGCCACACATATATTTTTTTATTAGTTGTGATATAGATTATTTAATAGTTGTGATTTTGTTTAATATTGATCTGGTCTACAATAATTTAAAATAAATTTAATTGTACTCTATATATATCATACTCTGTACTTAGTTTATTTATATAGTTTAGTTTAAAAAATTTTTATTCTGGAAATATTTAGTTTAAGTTCATATTTTCTGTTGGTTCTATTTTTTATTGATTTGTATTTCAACCTTTGTGCAGACCCTGAAGAAGGCAATAAATTTGCCAAAACGTCGGTAGAAATTAAAAAAAAAAGAGTTCTTTTGTATGACCGAACCCCAAAATCCATTTTCAACGTTAAATCCAACTTCACCGAAAAGGGAAGCCAACAAAAGAAATAAAAGAACGGGTCTGAATTCAAACAACAATGCTTTAAAAACAATATTAAAAAGAGAGAAAAATACCTCCAGTAAGTGAAAGTTAAAACAAAACCTATTCGCAAGTAAATGAATGATCCGTTTAATTATCCCTACTGAAGAATTAGGACATCTCATTAACTATTTATTCGAAAGAAAACATAATAACTTGACAAAAAAAATATTTAAAAAATTAAGACATTTTTCAAATTGTTTTTGAAAGAATTCAGTACAATCATAGTACTGAATTCTTTCTAAAAGGATGTTGCAAAATCCTGCAACTTTTAGTTGCAAGAAAAGAAGAAAAAAGAAAAGTATTCAACATAGAAAACTTGTTAGGTATGTTTAAAATATTAAACATGAAAATGTCACTAAGCTTATGAAATTGTGAAAAGCTCATAAAAGTCCAGATGCATTTATAGTGCTCTAGTAAGTACTATTTCTAAAACTTACTAATGACTACTTTTTCTAAAGTGTCCTTAAAATCTAATGTTATCATTATCTAGTGTTATGTTTATACGAAACTGAATTTTTAAATCAAATCATTAGTTCATAATAGCTAAAAAAGTAACCTTAATAATGAAGTATGCACTTAGCTAGTTTCAGTAGATTCATTTTCAATTCAAATACTTACAATGTTCCAAAAACATAAAATACTTCATTAGATGAAGTAACTGATACACATAATGTAGATTGTTATTGAAAAAATTTTCGAAGAAGAAACCTTAAATGCTGTGCATTCTTAAGAATACTTATGGTAAAAAATGTTAACAGATACATTTATTTTTAATTAGTGACAGAATCTGGACATAAAGCAACGGAAAAAACTTAATTTTGGAATATAAAATAGATATTTAGGTTTAGAAAGTAATTTTTAACATTCTTTACCTCCAGATTAAATTCCACATTATATTTCTGACCTCCAAAATTTGGGATGTCAGCGCCAGCTCTAGCGGTTATGTCGGACCGGGCAAAAAGACAAATTGCCGCCCCTTAAGAATATATACACTACCTATTAGAAGTTTGGGATCAGTTAAAAAATTGGGCCTTGAACTACTTCACTATAGTCGATCGTGTCCGATTGATATTCTTAATGATGCTCTTAAATCTGCCACGTCAAGTCCCCAATAGATTCGTTCGCTGGAAGTTGAATGATGGCAAGTGAAAACCAATGTACAAAAGTTAAACCATTTATTTTATTTTATCTCTGAGGCTTTCGAGGAAATCGTATACATAGGTTTGTAAAGGTATTATTAAATATCTACGAGGAGATCCCTCAAACTCCTTCCCTAAAATAATTTGTATAAATGAATAAAGTCTATTTAAATCATTGTTACTATCTACTTTATTAATCAAGTATTTAGTATTATTTTATTACTTTGAAGATTAAGCTGTAATGTTTATCATGTTTCTTCTTGTGATGTTTGTATATTTTGTTCAGCTTTCAGCAGAGGTCAATCTCTTGCTATAGAAATGTATAGTTTCTTTTGGCAATAAATAAATAAATATTGAATGAAATTTCTCACGAAATGTTTCAAGCAATTGGACCAGCCATTTCAAGAGATTTTGAAGCTGCTTTGAAAAATATATCAAATACAATATTCACTCAAATACCAACAAATGAAATTAACCCGTAAATTTTATTGACAAGATTTAGATAAAAGTATCTTGAACTGTATATTGGTAGTTACATATAAATGCTTATAAAAATAATGATTATATAATAATTTGAATCTATCCTTCAATAGTCTTAAATTTTTCATTTTAACATTGTATCTACGTTATTACATAAGATATTAATATTCGCAGCCCTCTATAGCTTTCTAGCTGTAAAACAAATGTAAAAAATCTGAACCCTCTCATAAAAAAGAAAGGAGGGAAAGATATCATGTCAAGCATTATTCCAGAAAAATATCTTGGCAATTAATATGCCAAGAAATTATCTTAATAGCTTGCGCAAGAAATATAATGTAGAAAAAATATAAATAAATATTTGAATTTTATTAATATAATTAATATATTCATTTATTTCTAGTTTAAAACATGAAGTGTACGCTTTTTTTTTTTTCAATTATAATGTACATCTATGTAATTTTTTCAGTATTTGTGATTTTCTCCATAAAAACACCGACGAATTTTATTAAATTTGGTGCACTACTATAAAGTTTTTGTCGATTACAAATTTGAAAACTGGAGTAAGAGAAATTTGTGTGAATGTTTCACACCAGATTTTTTTTGTTTTCTAATTAATTCAGCAACTTATTAAAATTGGTATATTTGTAGTTACAAATATGGCCACCAGATAACAACACCTACTGAGAAATGAATTTTATTTATAGTTACACAGTTTGCCACTAGGTATCGCTACTTCCAAAGTTTTTTTTAGGGATTCCATTACGCTAACCACTTCCTTCAACTATTGAAAAATGGTTTACATCACAGGATGGCGCTACGATCGGGGCGGCGAATTTTGGAACTACAATTGTACAATTCTGGAAGCTTATGCTTTCTAGCGACAATTATTTGTACTACTACAAATTATAAATTAAGTAAGTGCTGCTACCTGGCGATTAATTCAGAAACGTTAATTTTATTCGTTTTTAACTATTTTTCCTTTTTTATTTCAACTAAAATGTAAAATTTGAATTTTGTTTGTTGTATAAGAACAATTCTAATTTTTTAGTATAAACTTCATCTAGAACATTTACATTTTAAAGCAGTTAGAAAAAAGGAAAATTTTATATTTATTCCTTAGCTAATTATTCAATTATTTGTTAAAGGGGGCTAATTGTGACTCTAAAATTAATTAAGTTATTTTCTCTCTTATTAAGTTACATGTATCTATTATATTTAATACCGATTTAAAATATTCTTCCAAATAATTGTGAAGGTGTTCTATCCTGAGACTTAAATTGTCCTGCAAATTGCCGTCTCAAGCATTGCTACTGGATTGGTAGACAACTTGCTATTGTACAATGCTATCTTATTTAGATAAATAGTGTAATCCTAACCTCCTTTATTTATTTGTAATACGATACATGTCCACTAACCGTTTATTTGTATAAATGAATTATACAATAAAGGAATGAAGGGTGATTGTTTTATACCAGATTTCTTTTTCCTAAATCGCGGCAGTAGACTAAATAAATTTAGGGATGTCAAATTAGATTAGAGATTAGATTACAGATTAGATTAGAAGATGTCAAATTAGATTAAAAAGATTAGAGGGAAAATGCAGACTTTGTCAACAGAGCATCATTTTGATTAGGCATAATTTTTTTCTTGTACAACCTTTATTTGAATCTTATTTTTCGCATTATTTGTTTGTCTCAAATGTTTTATTTTCGGGACTTCATCAGTCATCAGTTATTTTAGCTGTACTTTAGAGAAAAGCATATTGCTAATCAGTTACTATTCTCAATACTCGTCCGTATTGATGGGATAATGATAAAAGAAAATTATAAAAGCTTTTCAGAAAATCACACCTTACTCTGCCTGCGGACAGCCATTGATTGGGGAAAAAAATCATTATGCAACAGGACAATGACCCTAAACATACTTCCAAATTATGTAGACAATATCTTAAGGAAAAAGTAGATGAAAAATATCTTTCAATATGGTCTGGCCGTCGCAATTCCCGGTCTTGAACCCAATTGAACTTTTGTGGGACTGTACAGTGTGTGGAGTAATATTGAATTCGAAACAAGCAATAAATTGATTGAGAGAATGCCTAGAATTATAAGAGAAGTAATTAAGCGGAGAAGTGGTCACTTAGATGAAAAGGCCGTTCAGTCGAAATTTATTTTTGGGAAAGATTTGCACTTTGTAATGAATTTGTTATCGCTTATATTATTGTATATAGATTAAATATAACATTTTTGAATTACTGACATTTTATTTATTCATAACAAATCATTAAATTAACAAAAATAAATATAATACATTTTTATTCTAGGTGGTCCAAACTTTTTACCAGCAGTGTATATATTTGTTTAAGCGAGTCTATGCAGTTCAAACACAAGCTGAAGCAGCATTCTGTTTACGTGCTAATACTATTCTGTTCAGAGAAGTATATGCTTGTTCAAACAAGTTCAAGCATCGTTCTTTACAAATTCTGCGATAATTATTCTATAATAGTGTAAATATTTTTAGCCTTAAGGCATAAAAAAGATAAATACGCTACTACGCACTGTAAATTTTTAGCGAAGAAAAACTCGATTAGTGAAATTTGAGTATTTAACACAAAAATATTTTTCCCACACTTACAGCCAAAATGGCGCCCCGGACAAATGTCCGGGTTGCCCGACCCTAGAGCTGGCCCTGGGAATGTGAACCACTCACATAACTTTCACTTACTCCAGTTTTCAAAATTGTGTAATTGACAAACTTTATAGTGAGTATTCCAAATTTAATGTACTCGTCTGTGTTTTATGAAGAAAATCACAAAAACTGAAAAAATTCTTCAGTAAAAACACACTCACAATTTTCTTGAAACTCGGAATTTTGGCAATCTAGTTATTACTAATTAATTTTTTCCAGAAAGTAGAATTAATTTTAAATTAATTAATTTCGAGAAGCTTGAATTATAAAATCAACTAAGATACCAGTTTAGAGGTAAACCCTTCCCCACACCCAAAATCCCCCCTTAAATGAGTTTGCCCAGAGAATTGTTTCAAATAAAAGTTGTAGCTTTTTATATGTGTAGTTCACATACTTAGTTTAAAGAAAATCGTTGGAGCCGTTATAGAAAAATAGCAGAGCATTGATAAATACTTTTCAGTATAAAAGGCACTTCCGCTCATCTGATTTTCTTTAAACTCGGAATTCAACATATTTAAGTCTAATTAATATTATTTAGATTATGGAATTGTGTAATAAACTGAAATAGCACTTTAGAGGACAACCTAATCCCACCTCTCCCCCAAAAGTACCCATAAATGGATTTTCCTGGAGAAATGTTTCAAATAAAAATTGTAGGTCTTTGTGTGTGTAGTTGTTGCACCAAATTTAGAAAAAATCGTTGAAGCAATTTTCAAAAAAATTGCAAAAACCAGTCATTAAAATGGTACTTCCGGTTGAGGATTTTTGACAGATAACCTACTGTCTGATACCATGGTGATACCCAAACGGAAAATCAAGTTTGAACTTTCTGCGATTTTTCGTTTTTGAGCTATGCTGTTCACATACAAACCCACACAGATCATTTGTTTTAAAAACTCCCTTTTTTGGACTTAGGGGACCTCAAAACGGATATGTTTGGTGAAAACTCGATGTCGAAAATTCGACACGATTACAATACTTCCTCTTACTAGGAGTAAAGTAAAGTAAAGTAAAGTAATGCCTATTTTTTCAGGCGGGCTTAACGTCCAACTACCAAATTAGGTGTCGTGGACAGGGGCGGAAGCACCTACTTTACTATTAACATTTTTTAAACAAATATAAAATTTAGTTATACGCTGGACGCGAACTGGGCTCCTCCCACTTACAAGTCCATGCTCATAACCAATACACCAACACCCGCCCCTCTTACTAGGAGTAAGAGAAAGTAATAAAATAAATGAAATGGAAAAAAATCCATAATTTCCATTATATCTAATGTAGACAAACTGAGTTTTGTTGGCTAACCTTCATATGTATTGCTTAATGTCTACTACACAACCTCGAATTACACTCTACTGTTCTCACATCCTCCTAATAACATAAAACGTTTGCTTTGCGCTCCACAACAGTTTTCACACCACCTTGCGGTACCGTTGCTCAACACGCTTTGCTTTTTTCTTAGGTGAACGATTTTATTAGTGAACACTTACGTTATAGAGGAAGTACATCGAGTACTGAGCTGTGGTAACCCATGGGGGCTCTACTCCCCAAGTAAGTGCATGCAACAGATACCGCTTGCGGGCAATATGAAGATTAGTAGTCAGCCATCTTGTCCAAGAAAACCCAGTTTTACTTTAATGTTGGTACAATCCTTTATTTAAGCAATTCCAGGTTCTGAAATTTATTCTTCCATTTGTTATGTGAATCATAAAGTATCAAATTGAAATTCATACTATTGTATTACTTGTGTGGACGAAGGCTAGAGTCCAGTATACAATATTATTCTTTTCACCACTCGAGCGCGTGCGTGGTTGGTGGTCCTGAAAAGGGCTGGCTACAATTATGTAGGCACAGCAATGTTCTTAGCCGCAGTGGTGTTCACACGTCACTCGGTGGCCCTGAACAGGGCCGGCTACAAATATGTCGGCACAGAATCACTAACGGCGCGCCCCGTGGGGAAACCAGACAGTTGGGGTGGCCCTGAAAAGGGCCGACCTCAATGTTTGCAAAAGTGAATTATGCGCCTGCTCTAATAAGAACACTACGCCAACCCACAGAAAGTGATATGAGATGCCCTGAAAAGGGCCGTGAGCTTGTAACAGGCAACCGGCTTTGGGAGCCCCGGCAGTGTGGCCAGCACCCCGATAAACCCCTGTACCAATTAGACCTGTTCCTTGCTCCACCTCGAACTGTGGTGGCGTGAGCGATTCTCTTGCCTCTGTAGCCGGTGTAGTCGTGCTAGTGCGGCTCGGTCCTCAGCACTCTCTTCTCTCTCCAGCAAATGTTTATCAAAAAAGTGATGTATTTATGTTGGTCCGGCCAGTGCAATTCTTGGCTGCTACAGAGATTTCCGTCAGCTTGTAAGTAAGGCCAGGCAGTAACCTTCTTGCTATAGTTAGTTGTTTCTTCTTTAAAATTTTTTCCAATACTGTTGCGGACCCGGCCGACTGTGCCGTTTATAAAGCAGAGTCGACCGTGTCGCGCTCTGGCGTTGCGACGGTGCCGCTATCTCTGTGTCAACCAAAGAACTACACTGCCTTCCCTCGTCTTGAAAAAGACTTTTTAAATTTTGGGCTATTTGCCTCTTTTCTTTTATTTTATTTTTTATTTTTATACAGAACACATATACATATATAAAAAAATACATTTATTTACAAAATCATGTAGCTGTTCAATTATAAGAAGATATAGTTGGGGTTCCAACATGCCTCCGCCCTAATTGAAGCGCTACATTGTAAAGCGTACTGGCCGCCTGATGGTCCTCGATGGTCTAGTTGACCGTTGTTCGCTTTCCTCATCGTTGGCGGTGGAAGGTTCTTGTGAATCCTGTTGATTCTCCTCTAATAAGTATGCTGGCTTAAGTCGGTCCAACGAAATCCTCTCTTCCCTGCCGGGTAGCTGCAACGTAGCAGTTTTGTCATCCCGTTTAAGCACTAGGTACGGTCCGGAATAAGGTGGTGTCAGTGACTTCCTGTCAACCTCTTCTCGTAAGAACACGTGAGTGCACTTGTCCAGGTCCGGGCTGACAAAACATTTTGCTTGCGTTGTACTGATGGTTCGTGTCCATTCTTGCCGTAACAGTTGCAAACTGGCGTCTGTTAGTTCTTGAGTTCGAGGAGGCATGAATATTTCTCCGGGCAAACGTAGTGGCTGTCCCAAAACTGCCTCTGCTGCGCTTAGCCCGGTTGTTCTTCTTAGAGCCGACCTTAGTCCTAGCAGGACTGTAGGCAAGGTCTTTGTCCATTTGCTGGCCTCTTCCAGCCTTGTTCTTAGTGCGCTTTTCAGAGAACGGTGCCATCTTTCTACCATTCCATTACTTTGTGGGTGGTAAGCCGTGGTTCTCAGATGTGTGATCCCTAGTAGTTGCGCTAGCTGGTTGAAAAGCGTCGACTCGAATTGCCTTCCTCTATCAGTTGTTAGACGGACTGGTACCCCATATCGAGCTATCCAGTGGCGGTAGAAGGCCTCTGCCACAGCGGTAGCTGTGACGCTAGTTAGAGGTATAGCTTCCGGCCAACCAGTCGCTCGGTCGATCATCGTAAGAAGGTATTCTTTCCCGTCCGATGGTGGGAGTGGTCCAACTAAGTCCAGATGAACGTGCTCAAACTTCTTGGACGGCTTGAAGGTCCCAAACGGTGTTGAGGTGTGCCGATTGATCTTGGCCCGTTGACAGGGTATGCAGTGTTTTGCCCAAGTTGCTATGTCTTTTCCCATGTTTGGCCAGAAGAATCTAGCGGTCACCAGCTTCCTTGATGCTCTGATCCCGGGATGGCTAAGGT
The DNA here is from genome assembly GCA_011037195.1 of Triatoma infestans. NCBI lineage: Eukaryota > Metazoa > Arthropoda > Insecta > Hemiptera > Reduviidae > Triatoma > Triatoma infestans. The sequence goes on along the minus strand of JAAEAF010002905.1, from coordinate 2,063 downwards.
TGTGCAGATGCTCGTGGATTGGCTTCCTTAATTCACCTGGTACGTATGGCCTGGGTGTTCCCTTTGTAGTCTCGCAGAAAAGACTGTAGTCGGCACCAGGTACTGGAATTAGCTGCAGGCGAAGAGTCTCCCTTTTTTCTTCGGTATCAATTTCTTTGTCCACCTTTTGAGCTTCAGCGAGATTCTGAAAGTTATTCAGTACGGTCACTTCTGCAATCCTAGATAAAGCATCAGCCACGGTGTTGTCTTCTCCCCGCTGGTAGCGTATATCCGTGGTAAATTGAGAGATGTAGTTTAGTTGCCGTAATCTCCGGGGGCACAAGGTCTTGTTGCTCTGTAGCATTGCATACGTCAGCGGCTTGTGGTCAGTGTATATGAAGATGTTCCTTCCTTCAATCATGGGTCTGAAGTAGCGTATTGCTTCATACACTGCCAAAAGCTCTCGGTCATAGGTGCTGTAGTTCTGTTGCGCCTTGTTGAACGCTTTAGAGAAGAATCCCAACGGCTGTAGTGTGTCATCTTCCTGTTGCTGCAGCACTGCTCCCATGCCGATGTTGCTGGCGTCGCAAGCTAATGAAAGCTGATAGTCCGGTGAAGGATGTGCTATGCATGCTGCATTTGCAAGGTCCTCCTTGGTCTTCTCATAGGCCGCTTCTGCTTCACTTGACCACACTATAGGCGTTTTATCCTTGCGTTTAGCGTGGTGAAGATATTTGTTGAGCTCCCGCTGGGTGGTTGCCGCATTAGGAAGGCACCTCCTGTAGAAGTTTACCATCCCAAGAAATCTCCTTAGCTCATGGATGGTGGCCGGTTTCGGTAGTTCCCGAATAGCGTGCACCTTCTCCTGGAGTGGGCAGATCCCTTCTGGTGATACGGTGTACCCCAGGAAGCTGACTATCGGTTGTCCTAGTACGCATTTGTCGGTCCTTAACGTCAGCCCTCGCTCACTTAGACGCTGGAACACTATTTTTAGGTGTTCTTCGTGTTCTCTTTCATCCTTGGATGCAATAAGTATATCATCTACGTAGACGAACACGAAAGGTAGGTCTCTAAAAATGTGGTCCATGTATCGTTGAAATGTCTGGGCTGCGTTCCTTAAACCGAACGTCATCTTGACAAACTCGAATAAGCCAAATGGAGTAATTATAGCCGTCTTCGGGATGTCTTCTTCTGCCACTGGTATATGATGGTACGCCTTATTTACTTTAGTACCGTATAGCTGGATCGTGAAGTCGTGCAAGTTAGGCACGTTGTAACGGTCAGGCACGGTCTTGCTATTTAGCAGGCGGTAGTCACCGCAAGGGCGCAATGTTCCATCCTTCTTTTCAACCACATGCAGTGGGCTAGCCCATGGGCTCTTAGATGGTCGACAGATACCGTCATTCATCATCTGCTGGAATTCCTCCTTAACAGCTTTATACTTGTCCGGCGGCAATCTTCGCGCATGGCTGTATACTGGAGGTCCTGATGTCTCAATGTGATGAAATATCCCGTTGGTCTTGGGTACCTTATGCGAGCCAACCATCGTTAAGGCAGGAAACTGTAGCAGCAATTCCCTGAATGGTACGTGCGGTGGCACAGTTGATAGTTCTTGCAGCTCTACGACTTCTATGGCACCTATAGTCGTGAGCCCCGTAATCTTGTCAATTAGACAGCGCTGGGCCAAATCAACCACCAGATTGCTTCCGGCGAGAAGGTCTGCCCCAAGAATGTGCTGTGTGACGCTGGCCACAATGAAGTCCCACACGAACAGTCGGCGTAAGCCAAAATCCAAGCTCCTCCTTTGTTCTCCATAGGTTGGTATTGGAGTGCCGTTAGCCGCATACAGGCTGAATCCTGGATCTCGTTCCCTGGCCTTGTTACAGTTGGGGATGATGGATATCGCCGCGCCAGTGTCCACCAGGTATCTTGTCCCTGTTTTTATGTCAGTTACGAAGAGGCGGCGGAATTTATTAGCGGTAGCGGCTTCCGCCTTCCCGTCTACCGCGTCAAATTTGTTGACGGCTGGCTGGTGTTTCCCCAGTTGCAAGGTTTCTTGCACTTTATGGCCTTCTCCTGGAACT